>JAJMRT010000080.1:0-55244 GCA_030558065.1 Geotrichum phurueaensis
TTTTTTTTTTTTAACTATTTTTTACAAAAAAAAATATATATATATGCGTGTAGTTTTACGGGTGAAAAATTCTCTCTCGAGGTTAAAATACATCTAGTCTAATCTGGGGGCAATACGAACTAAACCCTGATATGCGAAAAAAAAGGTTTTCGTTTAACAAGTCTAAGAATCAATGGCACTCGCTATACATATTGCCAAGCTAGCTAGCCGATAGCAATAACGGCGTCAGTTGGGGAGACTACCATGCCTAGTAGACCGCGCAAGGCTAGGGGCTTTTTTCACATTTTGTGTACACTACGTTAGTTAGCTTGTAGATGAATAATCTTTTAGATAAATACTAATAATTGGCTTATCAAATGGATATGAATTTCATTACAGTAATCTAGTAGTTCAGATTGGTCAAATATATCTGTGTGTGGGTTTTTTTTTGGTTGGCATCCAGAAGCCATATTTACCTGATGCCCTAGAGCTTATATAGGTGGGTGTGCCGTCGACATAGTGCGGCTAGTCAAAGTCCAAAGACAAAAAAAAAGTATAAATCTACAGAATCAATTTGGCCAAGGGACCACAATCAAGCTTTCTCACAAGTCAGTTCATTACCTAGATCATTAACCCTGAGAGAGGCTGTTTTTTTTTTTTTTTTTAATTTTAACCATAGATAGATAATCATAATTCCAACCATTATTTTTATTTTATTTTCATTTTTAAAAACAATCTTTTTGTCACATTTAATGAACCAAAACTCATTGAGAAAAAAGTTCTTGTCCTATTCACGGAGTTGGGAATACCTCAAAACGCAATAATTTTTATATATACGCATAGTTTAGTCTAGGTATAGACTAGAGCCGGTGGGTATATATACATATATATATATATATATATATATATTTTTTTTTTTAATTTTTTTTCTCTCTGCTTTGAACAATACTTGTGCGTGACTATATTTGCAAATATATCCCTTCTTATGAGTGGACTTCGCCTTCTAAACATGGATGGATCAGGTACCCAAAGCTAATTTATTCAGATAGAGACTAGTTGGTCCATGACATTTCAAATTCAACATATATATTGCTTTTATCTCATCACAGTAATGTTGGATTAATGGCAATCTGCTACTTTGATCAGAGACAATTGAAAGAGACTTTAAAGAACCTTAAAATTTTCTAAACTACAATTTTTTCTTCTGAGAACGAGATTATGTGCCATTTTTGTTGACAATTGTTTGCAATATATAGGCTAATCAGGAGTCGCCGATCATCATATGAACCCAATCACCTTTTTTTTTTTTTTTTTTTGACAAACCCAATCATATATAAATTATGAACAAAACACTGTATTATCAACGCTATATACAGAGAAATTATTTCAAAACGTTGTAAAAGTATAGTAGACAGAATATAAAATTAATATATATAAGAAAATAGATTTTACATTTATTTTAAGGCAGTATTGAGCCGGAATTTGGGACACTGGACGTCTGGTGAGCCATAGGATTCTGCTCATTGAACCTGACAATTGCAAAGTCTAAGATAAGTTCATTGTTTGGCTTGAGTATACGCGTTCTTTTTTTTTTGAATGCTTCTTCTTCTCTTCGATTAACTCATTTCTATCTCGCTTGGCTTCAAGTTGAGTTATCACCCTTAAACTTTTTTTTATCAGCATGGCTCTTCTGGGACAACCTAAGTGCGGACCGCAATTCGTTATTTTCACGCCATAGAACTGCAATTTCTTTTCTAAGAGCAGTCTCATCTGCATTTTTGAGATGCCTTTCTCTCATTCTTTGACTTGTTCAAGTTTTTGGAGTAGAAATTTTATCCAATTCTGCGCTCTCTTGCACAAATTCCTCGTGGTTAGGAGTGTCATGATGCATCTGCCTTCTGTACTCTGCCAATGCAAGATCTGAATTATTTTTTAGTAATCCCTATCTTCTCTAACTTTTTATGATAGTTTTGGAACTATAGGCTGCTTTTCTGATTTTCATGTAGTTCTCCAAAAAGTGTGCCTTTGTGGGGTACAACCCTTCACTAAAGTTGTGAGAAATCCCCCTTCTAAACAAAATCTTAGCACGACCAAAGCAAGTTTTGCCAAGAGGTTAAAAGATATTAGTCATATGAGAAGGAAAATATAAAGGAATAGTCATTTTTGTCATCAGCGCGGCCATAACTCTCTTGGATGTGTGTTAGAGATGCCCACCTAGCAATAGGAGTGACCATTTGTCTTTAGCCAAAGGAACGTAACTTGAAACCCATTCATAAAATATCGGTTTGTTTATAAACCCTGAAGAAGATGTTGCGGCATGAAATTTGTTAGTAATATGGTCAGGAAACCAGTTTACCATGCGGTAAACTCCCTTATAAATTAGCAGAGATTTCCCCGTTTTGCCAGTCCTTGATACTACTTTCAACACTGTCACAAGCTCAAAAGAACATGAAAAATTGTATGAGGACAATTAACAGGGACTACTACTTCTGAATTTCTTGTTGATTTGCCAATTTTAAACCCAGCTTCATCAAGATTCCATATGTTTTCCGGGAGGATGTTGAAGGTGTCGATATAGTAGGCATATGACTCAAAAAAATAATGAAATCAACTTTGTACCATTCTCTCGGACCCTTGGCATGTAAATATGCTTTGTCTTTTGTATTTCTAGATATTTGGACCGGGACAAGAATCCTTGAAGCCAGCTGTCGGACACCAGTTTAGACTCTCCGGATGGGTGCCTAATGTACTTCAGATTTCCAGCCATTTTTCTGACATCTATTCTGGTCATAGGAGTTTTTTTTTTGAGCTAAAAATATTAAATGCCCTTCCAGTGAATGCTCTTGATATTTTGAAAGCAACCGGCTATTCTCGTATGCCTCGCTTTTGGGTTTGGATCCGTTGAGTCGGTCGCGAAGAGTGGAGTAGGCTACCCCAAATTCATTCGCAATTTTTCTTATATATTTTGTTTCATTTTGTGACAAATATGCTTTCACAGCATTTTGGATGTTATTTTCGTTCATTTTACTAAAGAAAAAATGAAAATCCGAAATATTTAAGTCTATTTATATATTTTTTTATTTTGGTGTTTACATGTGCTTTCAAAGCTATTTCAAAAAAAAAAAGGTGATTGGGTTCATATGATGATCGGCGACTTCTGATTAGCCTATATATATTCAGTTTATTGTCCTTAAAACTTATTTAGCTTATTGTTTGCAATGCTGACAACTGATCCGTTATGATTTCATAGATATCTATATGGACATAACTTGCTACCTTGAGTTGGTCATAAAGCAAGGCAGCGTTTATTTTACGCCAATGGCCAAAAAAAAAAAAAAAAAAAGATTTTTGCTCAAATTATCTTTGCGTAATTGCTTATTTATATATTAAACCAAACCAGCAAATAATCAAAAACCAAGCAAATTATAAATCCTGTAAATGTGGATTTGGCTCTTAGAAATATAAGCAGCCATTTCTTAACAGAATATGCGATTCAAACATTTCACCCTGCTTTAATTAGCAAATTCAAGTTCTAAATGATAAAAAGTCAAGTTGTCAGCTTTCTTCTAGCTGAATAAAGTCAAGACAATTAATTCAAGCGATTAATTCTTATATAAATATATTTTTCTTTGTTTTTCTATACCAGTCTTGTTATTGTATTTAAGTGCTAGTAGCCAACTAGTTAATTTAAACCCATTCTATACAACCAAATGAGAAAGCCATTTTAATTCAAGCCTGTTTGTTTTGGTGCCGCAAGCCACATTCCTAAAAGCATTTCAACTCTGGTCAAGGCAATAGTAGATACCTAGAGTGAATAAAAGTCTTTCCTGACGTTGTTTAGAGAAGTGGTTTGATTTGCGTGTCTTGTTGAAAAAAAAAAAAAGGTTCAAGTAATTAACAAGAAAAAAATTCATGATCAAGGTTGAAAAATGGCGTGTACTGTGCCATGTGTGCTTGCATAATGAACTCTAGTTTCTGTTCAAATTTGAATATTTTCAAACTCAATATATAGAAAAATATGTATGTGACAAAACGATACTAATATCAGGAAGAGCTTAGTTAGCGGCAGAGCAACACAGCTATCCTAAAGCTTTGTACTTGAAAGTAAAAGTTAATATAAAACAATTTGTGAATACGCTTGCATTGAACAGCTTTCTCTCTCTTCCAGTTTCTAATATGAAAAAAAATACAGTCTACAACCGCAGTTAATGCTCCTGCAAAAACTGTCAAAGTTTATCCAAGATTTTTGCTTGCAAGTGGGAAACACAAAAAAAATTCAATAGTATCTTTATCATTGAAAAAAGTATTATTATCTCTGTGATAAAAAACCTCCAGGGTTTTATAGTCACTCGAGTTTTACAGCTAAATGAAATCAATATACTTGCCTAAATAAGAATCTTAAAGTGATTTATGACTTGAGCGTTGATTACAGAGAATCCTTATAGTGGAGTTTCGAGTCAAAAGATTCGGATACTTCTCCAATTTTATTTCATAGCTTGGCTTCTGAGTTTCCATCCACCTTTCCCTCACCGCCACCACAAGTCCTTAGTCTCAAATGTCGCAACCCAAATTTCTTCAGCTGCCTCCAGAGATAAACTCGATAATCATTGGTTATTTACTAAACTCTTATTATGATCATTCTTTTTCAAGGTTTTTTGGAAGCCATGATTATATAATTTCACCCTTTTATCAGGAAGCTGAACTGCAAATCCCACCATCATTATTGGCTCTAAGGCAGGTGTGCAAGGCATGCCAATATTTAGTGGATTCATCAATCTATAAAGCTTACGCGGTACATTACGATTCTAGCGAATCCTCTCAAGTAAGCAATATATTGAATCATAGGTATAAAAGATCCTTTGACCCCCCAATATCTAGTAAATCACAGCGAATTGGCCAGTATGATCTCGCCTATTCTCTTATCGATAATCGATTCCAAGATAGAACAGTTGCATTCAATAATACATTGAAATATCTAGTAGTGTCTTGGAATTGTCCAGGCTGGCCCCGGCTCAGTAATACCAATATGTTTCAACCTGTTGTGCATTTATTCATTAATATCGGCTGGTCAGGGAAAGGAGAGGTTCAGCCACAGCTTGACTTTCTAAAATTTGAGGCATTCCCCATGCTTGAAAAAGTGACACTTTGCTTTCAGGCTTCATCATTACCTGAGCAGTATATGGATGAGCTAGCAGAGTTTTTTCATTGCTTTTCGAATTGTGAGGGTGGTAGACCTTTAAAAGTCAATGTGAGAATTCAACCCGGCTTACTCGGAAGCTTTCTACTTGATATTTTGAAATTCATTCGCATAGAACCTTTTGTCGAGTCGCTTTACATTGAAGATTACTATGACACGGATATTGACTACGACTTCATTTCAAACGAGCTTGTCAACTTAAAAAAACTTACAGTATTGTGCGGTTGCACAACTGAAGATAATTCACAGACATTTGGTCAGTACGAGACAATAAGGTTTATGAAGGGTCTTGAAGAGCTTACAATGTTTACAACACTGTACACTCACAATCCCTTTACAGTGCCATCATTCATCCCATCTAATCTAACTCGGCTTTCCATTAATTTTGGTGCATTTTTAACGGCCACCTTAATATGCAACAATAACACATCACCACAACCTCTAGAAACCATTGAACAATTGCAGCTATACGGTGTGAGCGATAGCTCTGATTTCAGTAGACATTCCCACTCGATTCCAAGTATAAATGTTCAGAACTATTATCTTAAAATGGATAAGCTTTGGTCAGTTGAAGTTGCATTTGTAAAAGAGTCACCAACTATAGATGTACTTTTTTTCAAACAATTGCTCATCACTAATACTGAAACCATTGAAAAACTTCACTTTGCCACTAATGACATCTTAGGGTTGACGCAGCAGTGGAGTGAATTTCATTCAATTAAAGAATTCTTTTTAGAAATGCATGACTATCCTGGCAATATATATAAGGAAATTATATTGCCTCTGACATCACGCTTGCTCAAAGCTCGCAATATATGTGTCAACACCATTGGTTCCTTTCAAAAGTTTAAGTTGAACTTTCGAAAACTTTTTGATCTCATTCTTTTTAAAAATCAGCTCTCGCACGCGGAAACTTACAGTGGAATATACCCTTTTGACGAAGTTCTCAACAAGAATTTTAAGAGTGACATGATATTGATTCAAGGTCAAATTGCTCGGTTTTTAGAGAAAAGCTTTGTTGAAAAAGTAAATCCATTTGAAGTGTTCCGGCCGGTAATTAAAAAATGTATTCTCCCCCGCGACTTGTGGCAACAAAACAATAATAAGTACGATTTTTTCAATGAGTTTGGTCGGATTGATTACAATGCTTTGGGAAATGAAAACCAATCTACAATTTCTGGTCATTTTTCCATTGACATAAAAAAACTCAAAAGTCTTACGATTCGACCAGGCATCAGATTTTTTTGAAACAAAAAAAAGTTATAAACATCAACAAAAAAACTATGAATAAAAAAAAAGATTTCGCAGATGATTATGGCCATGCATATAATGCGTTGAAATTTATTTATTGGATTTCGCTTATTTTACTAGTGCGCAAGAAAATAAAGTTAAAAGTTAGTCTACATATGAAGCCTGTCAGTGAAAAAAAAAAAAAAAAACACTGGTAAGGGGGTTAGCTGGTATTAACAATGGATCATATAGCTTCTTGTCATTGACTTTTGGAGTTTCAAACTTTGTGCTTTGCCATTTGAGACATCTTCTTTTGGTTTAAATCACAAAGTTCTGTTTTACAGTTTATTTATTATTTATTTTTTTTGCCTCGGCTCTAATACACGTGACTGAATTACCCCAGTCCCAAGGTACATTCTCCCTCTAAGTTTATCGCCTTTTCCTTATCCCATAGACAAGATATATTGCTCTCATATGCACAGATACAAGGCAAAGAGTAAGTATCTTTTTTTATTTTTTTTTTTCCATTTTATTTCCTCTGAGCAATATATATTCATAATCTCTACCAGCTTGCTGCCTGTTGGACTGAGTTCTTTTTGGCACAAATCGTGAACCAGTTTTTTTTTTTTTTTGTTTAAATTTCATGAACCCCCGCCCCCCCTCCATCTACTAAACAGGTAGAAGGAAAAAAAAAAAAAAAAAGTATAGATAGCGATACGGGCATTGTCAGGCTAAGCGGTCGATTCTACACGATTGACGGTAGCTACTGAGCAGTACTAATCAATCAACATCAACTCCAAGCATTAATAGGGATATTATTTATACCGAGCGAAAAAAAACAAACAAACAAGCAAACTGATTTCTTCAATATTAATAGGATCAGATCAGTGAGCCTTACAAAATAATGACAGATCAAACTGTGGACTTGTCATCTCTAAACACATCCTCATTTGCATCGCCGCTCTCGACCGGACTAGTTCCTACAAAGCGGCACGTCGACCTGCGCGCACTGACCTACGAGGTTTTAGCTGAAAGGTCTGATAGCCACGACGATAGCAGCCACATCAAAAACAACAACAACAACAGCCGAACAGGTGCCAGTGCTGCAGACCAGCTTCTCAAGGCTGTGGAATGCTCGATTTGCCAGGCGGTGCTGGTAGAGCCGTGGTCAACGCGGTGTGGCCACACTTTCTGCGCAGCGTGTTTGCGCGCGGCGTTGCGCGTAGACCCGCGCTGTCCCGTTGACCGCACGCCCTTGCGCTGGGGCCACCGCGGCGACGTGCGCGCCGCGCCGCTCGTGGTTGCTGGCGTCGTCGACGAGCTTGTCGTCGCGTGCCCTAATGCACCGGCCGGTTGTTCCTGCCGGTGCGCGCGAGGGCTGGTTGAGAGTCACGTCTTGCATGACTGTCGCTACACCGAGGTTGGCTGCCCCGGCTGCGGGGCCCCTACTGAGCGGCGGTTTTTTGAAGTGGAACTAGGCGCGCTTGCTACTTTTGGTGACGAGTGTCCACATACAGTGGTGGCGTGTACCGAGTGCGGCGCCGACGTGCAGCGCTACAAACTGCCAGAGCACGTCTGTGAGCCCACGCCGGTGGGGTACGACAGCGCCACAGCCGATGAGCCCTTAGCTGTGGATACCATTGCATGCCCACTATGCAACGAAACCACAACCAAGTGCGGACTGCAACTACATCTTGCCGAGACCTGCTCCGAGGCGACGGTAGGCTGCGCTGCCGGAGCCCCGCTAGGATGCCGATGGAAGGGCAAACGCCAGGCCTACAGCACACGCCATCGCAAAATTTGCCATTTTGTGGTTCTGGGCCCCACGCTACGGCGGCAGAATGAGCGCCTTAATCGGTTGCAGGAGGAAAACCGGCAACTAAACTTCAAGCTTGATCATCTTAAAATGATTCTTGCAAACGCCGGGCTTGATGACGGCGACGACGAGGACGAGCTCCATGAGAGCGAGCGTACTAATACAAGAGATGCAATTCCGAGATTGGCGTCGTTTACCCCCGGCGCGAGCGCCGAAGCTAATTTGACCGGCGGCACCAACGATCCCGCCGCCGCCAACAATATTAATCTGACGGAGTCCGATTTTATGTCCCTTTTCATGGAAGGCAACCGGTTCCGCACCGAGCTTGAGCGCGTAAAGCGGTCGACGGAAATGCGCATTGTGCAAGAGGGCTTCCGCACCGCAGAGGAGCTCGGCGGCCTTCGCGCCATGGTCAATGGGCTGCGGCAACAGGTTAATTTTCTGTGGACGGAGCGGCGCTTAAACAATAATAACAATGACAACAGTTTTTTTCAACAGCAGAATGGTCATAGAAAGAATGAGTCCGTTTCTGGTCTGGGCTCTGATACAAATCATGGTGTAACTTCAATGCCACGAAGACTAAGCGATATTTCGCGACAAGATGTGAAGCTTTAGCACCTTATTTTTTTTTTTTTGTAAACGTCCAGTTAAAATTAATTTATTTATTATTCTTCATTGCTACCCGTTTGTATATATGTATTAAAAAAGAACCAGAAAACGATATCATCCAAAATGAACATGAAAAAAGTAACAACTACAATAAAACACTAGGTTTATCTAATGTAATCCTGGTTTTGTAACGCGATACTTTTTGTCATGCTGTTGACCTTGTAAATGCCCACAAGCTGGTTTGCCAGTTCAAACATATTGTTTCGCAAAGAAATGACAATAAATTGACCATTTTTCGTCCGCTCCTTGATATAATTGGCAACAATTGAAACGTTGCGGAAATCAAGCGCAGCATCAATTTCATCCATAACGTAAAGTGGCGTGGGTTTGTAGTGATGTAGCGCAAAGACAAGGGCCAAAGATGAAAGCGTTTTTTCACCACCGGAAAGGTTTGAAATGTTTTTCCACGATTTTTTTGGTGGCATGACACTAAAAATAATACCCTCAGAGAAGGGGTCGAGCGAATCAACAAGTTCAAGTTCAGCGTTACCACCCATTGTGATCATTTGGTACATCTCCTTGAGCTTCATGGAAATGAGGTTGAAACCCTCCATAAACTCGGATAACCGTTTTTGTCGCAGCTGCTCACACGTCTTTTTCAGCTCATCACGCGTGGAAATACTGCTATCGAGATTGGCTCGGCGCTCTCGAAAGTCGGTAGCACGCCGGCGATACTCTTTAAGCACCTGCATGTCAATCCGCGCATCCTTGAGCATATCATCAAGTTCGGCAATATCTTCTTTAAGATCGTGAGGATTGAAGCGCTCCAATTGCTCAATTGTGAGTTGTTGAAACTCGGTGAGATTCTTGTTGCGATCCTCGTCTTCATCCTCCTCCTCCTCTTCGGCACTTTCTTCCTCGCCCTCAGGTTTGTTGGAATTTTTGTCGTTTTTACTTGTCAGGTCTTCTTCAAGGTCACCAATAACGTGCAATCGAAGTTCCTTAAGATGATGCTGATAAGAGTTCAGCTTCTTTGAGTTGACCCTCAGCTCATTCTCGTGCTGCTCAATGAGATTGTTGATTTCAATTTCAGCAGACAGAATGCTATTTACATTTGCGCGTTTCTCTTCAAGATTCTCCTTAAGCTTGGTCACAATATCGGCCTTGGCCTCCACTTCAAACCCAAGCTTCTCAACATGCGCTTCAAGTTCCTGGACGGCCTTGATCTTTTCCTGAAGCTCCTTTTCACTTGACGCAGACATACCAGACGATTGATCAATTTCCTGTTTGGCGTTTTCAATGATGCGAGTCTGCTTCTTGAGTTCATTCTCTTTCTTGGTTTTTTCCATAAGTCCCTTAGACAAGCGCTGGCTAATAAGATCAAGCTGTTCAGAAATGCTGTCAACCTCAGACTTTGTAAACCGCAGCTTGACACCACCAATCTCCATGATCTTCTCCTGGTACTCAGCAATCGTGGTACTAAGTCCGGAGGAGTGCTCCCGCAATTTCTCAAGCTCAGCTTGCAAAGCATCCTCTTTTTCCTCGACAACTTTGATCTCCTCTTCCTTTGGTAGCGATCGCTTCAAATCCTTACTGAGTTCTTTGTGTTGTTTCTGGGACTCAATAAGTGTACTCTCAAGGGTTTCAATTTCGAGGTTCAGTTTTGAAATCTGGAGCTCCAATTGTGGCTTCTTCTCCTTGAGCTCCACAAGCATGGTTTCCATCATTGTCAGTGTGGATTCAGCCTTGGTGTACTTGGCCTCACGGTCTTCCAGCTCTTTCTCAAGACGCTGCATCTCACTGTCACTGATGGCCGACTCCACTCGGCTCTTCATCTTGCCCTTGCTGATCTGACCACCACCACTCATTGTACCCGACTTGTCAATGAGCATGCCTTGCAAGCTAACCACGCGCCAGCGCTTTCCGCTGTAAGCAATGCGGCGGGCCTGCTCAGCATCATTGGCAACAAGGGTATCAGCCAACACACTATAGAATGCGGGGGCAAATTTGTCATGTTTGAACTTGACAAGATCAAACAAACGAGGCACATCTTCTGGCGTTGAAATCTTCTCGAGATTACGGTTCGGCAGCTTCTCTAGCAAGATGAATTTTGCACGACCAATATTGTTCTTTCTCAAGTACTCAACACACTGCTGACCAGCCTCGACAGAATCAACAACGAGGTTGTCAAGAGCAGGACAGGCAGTGGAAATAGCAATATCGTATTTGGAGTCGATAGTGCCAAGTGACCCCAGGCGACCATGGAAGTTATCAACTCTGCCAGAATTGCTGAGCTTGGTAAGACTCTCAAGAACACGACCTTGAGATTTCACAGATGCGACGGAGAGCTTTGCACCTTGCACTTTTTGACGGACGTCTTCAAGCTCACCCTTCATTTTAACAAATGCTTTTGATGCAAATTCACATTCGCTTCCACCTAGATCAATTTGCTCTGCTACATGCACAAGTTCCTTGCGGATTTCATCAAGTTCTGCCTCCTTAGCTTTACCGTCAGTCATGATTGCTTCAATGTTGCGCTTTGAATTTCTGAGCGTTTCCTTTGCGGAAACATGCTTTTCGCGGAGAAGTTCGACCTCACTATGTGCAACCGCAATTTCAGATTCCTTGGCCGAAATCTTTGCATTCCACGGTTCAAGTTTGCGTTGGGCGGCCTCAATCTTCTCTGTAATACCCGCAGTTTTGCTGCGCAGACTGGCTTGAATTTCTGCGAGTTCTGCTGACTTGATTTTATGTGACTCTTCCAGGGTAGCGTTCTTTTCGTTTAGTTCTTCAACCTCCTCGTCATAATTGGTGATCCACAGCTGTGCTTCATTGAGAGCGTGGTTTGCAGACGAGATAGTCTTTTCAAGCTTTTTCTGCTTGTTTGTCATATGCTTGGACTTTTCCTCAAACTGAACCTTTTGGATCTCAGCCTTGGACATTTGCTTAGTCGATAACTGGTGTTCGCGTTTCATGGCATCAAGTTCCTTTTTATGTTGTTTGAGTTCACGCTCAAGTTCGACAATCTCATCGCGGTAACCGTCAGTAGCCTTTTTTTCATCTTCAAGTTTTTGGCGGTTTTGGTCTATTGTCTCCTTATTGCGCTTAATGTGGTCCTCAAGCCTAAACATACTGACTTGATAGTAGATTGATTTTTTAGAAGAGAGCTGATTTTCAAGCTTCATGAATCCGACAATTTCGTTTTTTTGGCCTTCAAGACTGCCAATTTCTTTTCGGACAAGTTCAAGACGCTCGGACTTAGATGTACATTCCTCATTCGACTCCTCAAGCTTGGTGGTAGATTCTTCAATTGTCTTTTTATAGCTGGAGGTACCGATAATGTCTTCAAGATACTCAAGCAAACCATCGTCATTTTCATTTTCGGCTTTTGGTTTCATCTGAGCAATGCTTTCGACCTCACCTTGCAGAATTAAAAACCGTTTGTGGTCAAGATCAATACCTTTCTCTCGCATCAGCGTTGTAACTTCTGTGAATGAGCTATCGCGGTCGTTGATGTAGTATTTGGAGGAGTTGTTTTTAAATACTTGACGCGCAACCACGAGTTGCGAGTCTGGGATCACAGCAATAGTGCCATCCGGCTGGTCAAGCACATTGTGAAAATGAATTTCAACGCGGCATGAATTCAGGTTTGGGTGTGCTTTGGAGTGGTGAATCAGCGCCGAGATCTTACCCTGGCGCATTTTGCTTGCGCGGAAACCAAAGACAAACAAAAGAGAGTCGATAACGTTGGATTTTCCTGAACCATTAGGTCCAACTACTGCTGAAAACGACTAAAAAACAAAAGGTTAGCATCGAGTTATAAAATAGCTGATGAAGGAGATAACCTACGCTATGGAAAGGTCCAATTTCTTGTACGCCAGCATAAGACTTGAAATTGTTCAAGACCAATTTTTCAATAACCAAACGAGGGGCCGTCTCTGCTTCCTTTTCACGCTTGAGCGCCTGCTCAGCGGCGATTGACCGCAACCGACCCTTGGACGGTGACACCATTACAAGACCCTCAGGCACAGCGTTACTAGTTGGTGGCTGCATCAAAAAGCTCTTTGATCGAGTAAATGTGGGTCCCACAAGCGATGGGAGTCGATTTAATGGAGTTTGAGGAACTTCTGGAGCCTCAAGATCCGAGCTCTTTTGACTCTTTCTGGGCGTGACAGGAGCCACAGTCGCATTAGGCGCGGGCATATCAGTAGCTTTAGATTTGGGACTGCTACTGTTTTCTTCATGATTATTGTCATCGTCTTCTATCACGGGTGTACTTTCTTTAGACTGCTGTGTTTTGGGTGATGGAGATGCAGTATGATTACTCGTAGGGTTGGGCTCCTCGGAGGCCGAATCGTCATCATCAGGGGCGATATCCTCTTGCTCAGCCGGCAGCTCATCCACAATTTTTTTAGGACTATTGCTATCATTTGTCTGATTGTCGTCGTGAGCTATGCTTTGCATCTCTTCATTGTCGCTGCCAATATCAAATGCAGGTATCGAGCGGTCAGCTTTACTATTATCGGAATTCTCCTTGTTGTTGGCGTTGGATGCGCGGCGGCTATGCGAAACTTTTTTCCGCTTCTCTCTGTTGCTTGTTGGTGTCAACGGCTCACGCGAGCGCTTTGAGTGGCGGCGGTCCGGGCGAAGACTGCTGTCAGCTTCAACTATTACTTCGTTCTTCTTCTCGTTGTCGACCACAACAAACGCCTCATCCTGCGCCTCCTCTACAACGTCTGTCGCAGCAAAACCAGATTTGAATCGCATCTCGTTTTCCTTCTCCGAGTCTTCGTGCTTCGCCTCGACAGCAGCAGCATCTTCATCATCGTTATTATCGACTTTCAAACTAGGACTGACCCGAACACTGCGCTGGGCCTGCTTTTGTTGTTCAAATAGTAGCCTTTTCCGTTTTTTTTGTTTCCTGAGTTTCTTCCTGCGGCGGCGCTCCTCCTCCTCATCTAGCTCTGCAATAAAAGAGCCCTCATTGCTGCTTTCATTACCCGCAATCACAGATGGTGACGGTTCAGTAGATTGTTTAACGCGACGGTCGGCAGTACCGTTGCTGGCACTTTTTTTCTTTTTTTTCTTTTTCAGGTCTGTAGGTGTCTCTAACACCGTGGCCGTTAATGCTGCTGCTGTCGCCGCCATTTCTCTACGGTGTTTCCTGCTGCTTCTACCGTTTCTAGTCTTGGTCGGGGTCGGGACGGCGACAAAATCATCATCGTCAGAGATCACAACCGGTTCCGAAATTTGTGCCATTGTGTATTAGGTGATCAAACTCTAGATATCGGCTAGATGTATATCCAATTCTTTTTTGTGAGCTCTGCTGTGTTGTAGTTGTAAAAAACAAAAAAGCAGAATGGCAGTATTACTGTTTTTTGATTCTTTTTTTTTTATTTTTTTTTTTTTTTTTATTTCAATGAAAGTAAAAGAGAAGAGATCAATGGTCCCAGTCCTGAATTGAACCATGGAATAGAACCTGTATGGGATGGAAACTTTTTTTTTTTTGTTTATTTTTTTTTTAACAAGAAATGTTTGGTTTGAGTCTAGCGTCGTTGTCACAGCAACACATATCACGTGGAATGCGGCTGGAACAAAACCTCGGGGGCGACATTGGCACCAGCGGCAGTAAAAAAAAAAAAATGAAAAAAATTAAAAGGCAGAGTATTGAGTGGATGGAATACCAAGAAAAAAAGAGATTGCGAAGATTGAGATGATAATGGCGATAACAATAATGTGAAAAAAAAGGGTAAAGGCTGGAATATTCACAGCAAGACTAGGTTTATTGATAATGTTAAAGCTTAGCCAAGTACAATCAAAGGTGGCTTATGTTGCAATCATCAATGACAATTGATTTGTTTGCTTTTGATTTTGCAAGTTTTCATTGAAATCGCTCTCAAATCACCGAGTAAAAAAAATATACACATCACTATTAGATTTCATCACTACATAGAGAAATAACACGCAACTATGAAAAAAAAAAGATAAAAAAATAGCTGCTTCTACTACTCATAAAAATTTAAAACGAACTTTCCATTGACCAAGGAACCCAGCATAGAAATTGCTTGATCACCTAAGCCTAAAGAGAGTGCTTTAGTCTTTATTGCTGGTAGGTAGCAACGGCCTCAATCTCAATGTTGACGCCAAGGGGAAGGGCACCAACCTGGACAAGGGATCTGGCGGGGGCGTGGGTGTTGAAGAACTCCTTGTAAACCTCGTTGATCTTACCAAAGTCGCCAATGTCAGTGACAAAGACGTTGACCTTGACAATGCTCTCCCAAGTGGTGCCGGCAGCAGCAATGACGTTCTTAATGTTGGTAAGAACCTGGCGGGCCTGGACTTGGATGTCCTCGTGGCCTTCAACAAGCTTGCCCTCAGGAGTAAGAGGAACCTGACCGGAAAGGTAGAGGAAGCCATTGGCCTTGATGGCCTGGGAGTAAGGGCCGACGGGAGCGGGAGCGTTTTCAGTGAAGACCTGATGAATAGTTAGCATAAATGGCTTGCTTTTTTTTTTTTTTTTTTGGCAATGCGCAATTGAAAAGTACTTACAACAGAGGACATGGTTAATAACTGATCGATATATAGATGAAAGGATAAAAAAGAAGAAAAAGAAGAAATAAAAAAAAGAAGAAGTAAAAGAAAGGAGAAACCTCAAGATCCGGCGCTCGTTAAATACTTTTTTTTTTTTTTTTTTTTTTAGATGTGTGTGTGGAGCTGAGTCACTGCAATTCTCTGCCTATGGCTGTTCTGTCCGCTCCATGTCAAATTGAAAAACCTCACCGACGAGGTTGAACTCAGTGACGGAAACGGCCCTAACCCAAACACTATCTCTCTCTCTTTCTCTCTCCCAATTTTTCAATCCTTCTGAATGCGTTGTTGCAAGAAGACGAATCAATAAAAAAAAAAAAAAAGAAAACAACAACAAAAAACCTACACAGTCTCTCTGATTTAGGCCCTACCATGTCGAGGGTTCTGGTACTGGATAACGGCTCATACAACATCAAAGTTGGCTATGCGACGCAGGAGACTCCCTACGTAGTACCAAACTGTGCTGTGCACAACCGGCACAATAAACGCGCGTCGCTTCTTGGCTCGCAATTCACCTACGCAAACGCCAGCAACAACTACAACAACAATAGCGCAGTCGATTACAGCGGGCTTGTCTTTCAGCGGCCACATGAGCGCGGGCAGCTCGTTGACTGGCGCCTTGAGTTTGGCATTTGGAACTCCATTTTTGCCGGCAAGGCTGAGAAAGGTACAGGGTTTGCTGACCCCATTGATCCCACCGAAACCTCTTTAATTTTAACCGAAACGGCCGTGAGCCTGCCGCAAGTCTCGGCGAATACTGATCAGATGGTGTTTGAAGAATATGGATTTAAGGACTACTATCGATGTACTTCGGGATCGCTTGTGCCCTGGAACGACTTTGATGCCGATTTCAACGGCTCTTTACCGCAAACTACTACCACTACAACCACCATAAACGACAACAAGAATGACAGTAATAATGAAAACACAAGTACCGACGAAATCACACCCAAAAAACCAGCACTATCTGAATGCGCATTGGTAATTGACACTGGCTTCCATGCCACGAACGTTCTGCCAACAATCCTTGGTGAAGTGTACTGGCCGGCGGCTCAGCAAATCTCCGTGGGCGGCCGTCTGCTCACCAATTACCTTCGTGAGATTGTCAGCTTTCAACAATTCAACATGATGGAGGAAACCTTTCTGATAAACGTCATCAAGGAACGCACCTGCTTTGTCGCGACGGACTTTGAAGCCGAGCTGGCCAAATGCAAACGGTACAAAACGGCGGAGAATCGAGCCCAGCGCGATACTAACCCGTTTTTAATCAGCTATGCGCTACCAGAATCTCCCGGTGATATTGGCCACATTATTAAAACAGCTGAGGATGCAAGCGGGGCTCAAACCCTCCGGCTTTCAAACGAGCGGTTCACCGTGCCAGAGCTGCTTTTCGCACCGCACCATGTGGGACTTGACCAAACCGGACTGGCCGAAACTGTTGTCAACTGCTTGAACCGCGTTCCGATTGAACTACAATCGCTGTTTGCTGCCAATATCGTGCTTGTAGGCGGCACTGCAAACCTGCCGGGGCTCGCTACGCGCCTCGAGCGCGAGCTCACGCCGCTGGTTTCCGACGCCTACCGCCTGCGCGTGCGCGCGCCGGCGCACACCCCCGAGCTTTATGCGTGGCAGGGCGGCCGCCGCCTCGGACTCCAGGACGGCATGCTGGAAAAAGTGCACGTCACGCGCGAAGAATACATGGAATACGGCGAGAAAATATGTGCCCTTAAATTCAACATGAAGCGCTTAGATGCTGATGCTACCGGGGCTGGCGATGGTAGCAGTTATGAAAGCTCTGATCTGTCAGAGTGATAATCACAGACAACCCAAGAACAAGACGCATCTTATTTTGTACAAACCCTTTAGGGCAAAAAAAAAAAAAAAATAATTAATTAATTTGCTATATACTAATTAGCAGGAATATGAATTATTATGAAATGAGTTTTATGGAAGAATAGTGAATTGCAAAGAAAGAAAAAATGAATAGTAAAAAAGGTGGGGTTTACGAGAAGAGCCAGGCAATTCCGCCCACACCAAAACAAATGATGGAGAAAAATGTTGCAAAGACAATGGTCTGATGCCACCAAACGGGCATGTCGGAGCGCATGAGGAAAAGGCCCATAGCCAGCACGCTGATAGCAAGGGCGACAAAAAAGCCCGCCACTATAAAAATGTAGGTACCCATAGTAATGGCATCCATATCCTCGCCAAGGAGCACGCCAAAGAGGATGCATACAATGAGAACAGAAAGGAAAAAACAGATACTGTAGAGTGCCGATAGAACAGAGTTGCGCTGCTCGAGTGCGGCTGAATGCCTTTGCATGCCAAAGTAGTCGGCAGATTCCTCATCATCAATACCGCCAGCATGATAACGAGCCTTGAACCGCGGCGAGTAGTATCCTTCAAACTCAGTATCTTCTTCTTCCTCATCATCATCGTCCAAGAACTCTTCATCTTCTTCATGAATTGTAGATAGTCCTCTCTTTTGTGTGGAAGTTTTGTGGCCCTTGAAAAAACCAAAAAACTTTTGCTTAATGTTGATTGCTTTGTTAAGGATAGACTCGCCCAACGACATGAGATAAAAAACATCGTCATCGTTAAAGAGACCGTCTTCAAAATCCTCTTCAGGAATAACAACAAACACCCCATCATCCTGGCCATCTTCTGGGTCATCAAACTCGTTCCAGTAGCGCACTACAGGCTGGTCTGGACGCTCATTTTCTGATCCTAGCTTGTCAGATGTGCCATAACTCGAAAATTGTGATTTGCTCAATGGCCGCGAGGGTGTGCGCAGTAGCGGCTGATTTTCAGTATTTAACAAAATTCCTGGTGAAATGGGGGCTGCTGCTGATTGTGATGAAAGTGATATCGATGATTTAGAATGCCCCCGCCGAATCGTATTGCGACCGCTTGGCGCGCGGCGAATATCAACACCGCTATTAACAGCCTCCATCCACTTAGGGATAACCGACAGCGCTTCAGGATAATAGTGAGCAACTGAAAATGCATAAGTTGAAAATCCCTTGACCGGGTAAACAAGATGAGACCGCTCGAAATCTGAGACCCAGGCAGGCTTGTCCATGCCTTGCCAGCGAATTTCAAGAATACAGTAAGGAAACTCGGTGGTATCCTTAAATTCCTGGTCCCACTCAGGCTTAGTTGCGGCTATTTTAGAAAACTTGACATTGTTGTCCATGGTCGCCCAAATGTCCGGCGCGTCCATATAAGTATTTGGTGATGAAGCTTCCGAACCTGTTGTAGTGACAATCTCAGTAAACTTTTCCGAGCAGCGAAATCTTGTCCGTTGTGACAAAACTTTGGCAATGGGGGACGCATGACGTTTCTGCACCCAACCTAGTGCTAATTTGCTAATGTTGTCCATGCCCTTAAACGTACTACTCAGAGCCTCATATTGTGATTTTAGAATGAGGTTCTGCTGCTCATCTGAGAGGTTAGCAATGCAAAAGTGACGGAGGCCACCGACAGGTGAGCAGAGCACGGGTGTCGAAATCTTGTTGGGTTGTGAATTCTGCGTAACTGTTTTAATTTGGCCAGGCTCCGAGTTGTTTTGAATTGAGTAGAATTTTTTGTTGTCATCTAGAAAAGTCGTAAAAGTGAGGTCGACAGGCGTGTCTGATGCATGCTGTGCAGCTTCGTTTAGGGCCGCAAGATTCGTATAAGAAGTGTTTGCTGGTAATGAGGAGTCTGACACCAGACTGAGATTCTTTAGTAGCGTGACCTTGGTTTCAACAAGATTGTCAGGATGAATCCAGAAAATAACAGAGCTAGAAAGAGATGTAACCATTTCGCAGTCAAACGTGCTAATAGTTTTATCTGATGACTGGAAAGTTTGCGGCGTTGCTGCATTAATTGAGGTAATTTTAGCCTGGCGCAGCACATTGTAGAGCAGTGAGAGCTCCAGAAATATCGAGGTAAAATCTTGATTAGTGAAAGACGAGGGTGCCTCAAGCACAGGTAGGAATCGCTCACTGAGGCTACTTGAATGCGACCATTTTTTATATTTTTTAAGCAATTTTCTTAAGCCTGTGCGCTGGACACCAATAAATCTTGAGAGACGCTGAACGTCACGAGTGAGCTGAACAACTTCTTGGCGAAGACGAAGCACGAGTGACCGGCGGGCTTTTTGATTTGATCGGGAGGCTTCCAGGGAGTTAGGAAGCTCACTCGACTCGTCTTTCTCTGCAATCGAGTCAACAATTTTCTCCGACTGGAGAATGCGTCGCTCAATTTCTCCCGTTTTTGATTTCACAAATAGGCCAATCTAGAAAAGAGTAGTTAGCAAGGGAATCATCATTACAAAATAAAAAGAGCAAAAGAATTATTGAGAGGGTCTCGAGGGTCTCGAGGGTTACTAATAGCAAAGAATTTTCACGTACGGATTCATACTGATCTAATAGGGCGGAGTATACTGCATCAAGTGAGTCTGGTGGCGCATTTGAGCTGGTTGCTTTTTTAATGAGATGTTTGATTTCATTGTAGTCAAGATTGTAGGCACGCCACTCTGGGACCGAGCGCCTTGAGATCTCCGACCCATACTTCATGACAAGGTGTTGTGTGAGATAATAAGAGAAGCTGGAGATGGGAGTTTGGTAGAATAGGTAATGAGGTGACGATGCAGGGAGAAGATATTAAAAATTAAAGAGTAGGTAGCGTATTAATGAGAGGGAAGAAAAGAAAGAAAGAAAAACAGAAAGTTGGAAGGAGACAAGAATAATTGAAAGATAGCAAAATGAGAAATGAATAGAAAGCAGAGATAAAAAAAAAAAAAAAAGATAGAACAATTAAAGGTAATTCATTTGTAAATTTTTATTTTATTTTAAAAATTTAATTTTAATGTTAATTTTTATTCTCTCCCACCTACTAAAATATAATAAAAAATAAAATAAAAAAAGTGTACACGCAGTAGCCATTTTTGGCTTAGGATTAAGCATAATAGCGGGTTAGGGTACAATGTAGGGCTGTGCTATTTTTTTTTTCACACCAAACCCTTGTGGGAGATACTTGAAATCGAGACTTTATCAGATTTTAAGTCAAAAAATGGTAATTTTTTTTAAACTTGGTCGTTAAAGTCTAAGTTTATTAAAAGAAAAAAAAAATAATCATTAATATAAAATGCGTAAATAGAATAATAATGATAATAATAATGATACTAATAATGATAATAAAAAATTGAAAACTTTTGACCATGAGTTTTCAACTCGAAAAGCGGAGTAGAGGCGTCTGTTACCAACAACGGCAAAAGAAAGAAAAGCGGATAAATATATTACTTTTCACACATGTGACAAAAAAGGGTAACAGCTTTGGGCTGCTTTAAGAAGGCAACCAGAATTCTTTGAGCAGCAGAAATACAAAAATAGTAATAATAAAAACATTATGATAAGTTATCAATATTTAAAATCATAATAAAACAAACAATATGATATCAATATCTAAAATCATAATTAAAGCCAAGGGCCATATTGTCACTTATTTTAATGCCAAAAACTAGAGAATTTTTCAGTAGAGATAACGCTATCAGTGTAATGACACTCGCTAAACGTAACCTGGCTGCACTGGTGCCCAAGACTTACATATCACCACCAGTATTTAATATTTTAACTAGTAGAGTGAAAAGAGTACTATCTTTGATTACACCATCAAGAAAGAAAGAAAAAAAATTAAATTATTGAGAAAAAAAAAGTAATAAACGCACACCCTATCTTTACATGTCGTTAATGTAAGAAGCACAGGGTCGGTTTGATTCGAGGCTGCTTTGTAAAGATAAACATTATGAGCAAAATAATAACAATAATAATAATAGTAATTCATAATCATTATGATAAATATATAAAAAAATGAATAGTTGATGGTGTTAAATTGTCGACTTATTCCTTTGGCTTGTCATTAATCTCACGGCCTTTTTCTCCTAGACAGTATGATTGCCGCACGAGCGAGTGGCAGCAGGAAAACCCCCATTTCCCGTCGTGCCAGTACGAGCCCCACACTGAAGTATGATTGCCCGGATGAATGTCCTCGTCATACTTTGACTTGGCGTGAACGTCCTTCTTGGGCTCCTGAAGTTCAACAGATTGTGCATCTTCTTCTTTCTCCGCCTTTTCTTCTTCTTCAGAAAGTTTTGGTTTTTTCTGCTTGAGCTCGCCCGAGGCCGTGTACTCGTGGTACTCTTCCACGGGCGCTTCTAGTGCTTCGCGTGGCCGTTTCCCCTGCTCAAGGTACTGCTCGCCGCCATACTTATCCAAAAGCTCGCGGCGCAGCTTGTTAGCGGCGGCCTCCTCCTGCGCACGCCGCTGCTTGAGCCGCAGCACCGCCTCTGTGGGCCCGGCCTCGAGGCTCACGGCCTCGCCGAGCTCGGCGGCGGCATCGGCGTACTCGCGCAGCTCCGAGTGCGCCTCGGCCTCATCGGTAAGCTTGCGCACAAAAAGGCCGCGGTCGTTGATCGTACCGGCCGCCTCGGACCGCAGCGTGCGCGACTTGGGGTTGAAAACAGCTGAGTCCTCGCTAAGGTCGGTGAGGTACTGGGCCTTATCCTCGCGCACGCGCAGCGTACGGGTCGTTAGTTTTTTGTCGGAATCCTCAGCATGAACGGCCTCGCTCTCACCACTGGGGGTCGCGTCGGTGAGACCCAGGCGAATCTTGCGTAGCCGCTCCTCCTCCTCAGCCTGTTCCTTTATTTGCTGCTCATGCTCAAACTCACGCACCACGCCCTTGTACTCATCAGCATCGTATCCATTCCATCGATCTCTTTTACTATCCCATGTTGTCTTAATATCCTGAATATTATCGTCGGCTCGCAGATCAAGGCCGCTATATTTCGCTCCCACTTTGCGCGGTCGTTCGAGGCACTCTTTAGCCTTGTGGGTCATGGCACCACAGTTTGTGCACGCGCCTTTGCGGAACTTTACTGGCACAGACGCGGCTTTGCTCGAATTGCCACGATCATACCATTCCCCCTTGATAACCTCCTTGGTGGATCGTTGATGCTGTAAGTAGTCGTCGGATTTTTCCAGGTACCATGGCGCGTTGGAAATGTAGCGTGGGATGTAAGGGTTGATTTCCTTGCCATCAAGACCAATCTGCGGTTGCATAGAACGGCCACCCCTAGTAGAGGGCTTACCCCGCTGTGAGCCATCTCTGTTAGGTGGTACAGACATGATTAAAATAAAAATCTATAAATGGTGGTATAAGAGTCGGTTGGATGGAGGGGTAGGACAAAATATTTCCAGAGGGCTGAGCGAAGGCGAAAATTTGGGAGATGCAAATCAGCGTTAAACAATACTGCAGAGGGTAATTAGGCTTGCCCAGGCTATATATACTAGATAAATATTCAGAGATGGAAAAAACTGAAATTTCAAAAAAAAAAAAAGAAAAAAAAAAGTCTACAACGCGTTGAAAAGAACAAATGGTCATAAATAAATTACATAAAAACAAAACAGCGAGTTCCAATGTGTAAAGATTAAACAGTGATGAGGTGTCTGATAGGGATGTGAATCTGCAAGGGTGTTAGAAATAAGAGGATGGGTGACGATATTATTGTAATGACACTTACGAGCTTGACAATGTAACCGATAGCGCCCATGACGATGAAACCAACACCAACGGCTCTAATAATCTTGATGAATTCTGTAAAATAAAAACAGTTGACGACAGATTGTGTGAACACTGTTGATATGGAGATTGATTATGCGGCAGAAGGTGAAATATTCAAAAGTTGAAATAAAGAAATCGAGACCGATTGATCCACGGCAAAAAAGCATCAATCTCCTATCAACAGGTCAGGAACAATACCCGTCACAACCGGAAGAGTTAGTATTGATTTACCAAGTGAAAACTGTATTCGTAATTGTTGATCTCTAGGACATACCTGAGGAATCGGGCTTAGTGCATCTGTTTAAGAAAGTGGTTCCCTCTTTGATGAATTCGACAGGGACCTCAGTGATTTTTTCCAAACCGTCGCCAGCCATTATGATGTGTGTATTATTGTAGATTAAAAAGAATTAAAATGCTTTGGTAAATATGAAAAGAGGATAGACTCTTTTTGTTGTAGTTTTAAGATATTAAAGGATAGAAAATAAAGAAGGAGAAGAAGAAGGAGAGGAGAAAGAAAGAGAACAAATCAAAGTAGGAAATTTCAAAAAAGGAAAAAGGAAAAAAAAAGTTGATGTGGTGTCCTGTTTAGAACACTTTTGCTCGAGTCTGGAGGTTGGCAAAAAAAAAAAATAAAGCTGTTACTATCACAAGGACTAATTGGGAAGTCAACTGTAGTTATTAATATTTTTACATCATAGTAAAAAACTACAATCACATAATAACTGGTATTATTTGCAATCAAAGAACCAAGTGGAGCCACATGGGCTAGGGTGTATGTTCACACAAATGAAGCGACGTATGTGACACTTGTGCTGTTAAAGCCACACAATCATTTTAACTACACGAGGGAAAAAAGCCTACACAGGCCCAGACCCTTTTGAATGTGGGCAAAGGTCACAAGGTTTACTATGAGCGAATGTTTATTATGGCAAAGCACACTATGGGTCAAGGTTTACTATGAGGACTATGTTTTCTCTTCTTTTCTCCATTACTTTCTATTCCAATCTTTTACATACATTTTCTTCTTCTTTAGATCATCAACACTTAACATCATCACAACATAAACTTAGGAATTCTAAACCCTTCACCAGAACTCCTCTTCTATTTATTATATATACCATAACACACACATCTGTTATTGTTTATTATCAAAGATTTTTTTTTTCTTGTATTCCATAAGTTTTTTTTTCTAAAACTAATAGAAAGTTTTAACTGTTTTATATTCAACACACCAGCCACCATCTAACAATGTCCAACTACGAGATCGACTTAGACGACGATGAGTTTTCCGCTTCTGTTGCGCAAAAGCAACAGAACCAAACTACTTGGCTCTCATCAAACTCAAGTAATAATAATAATACCTCCAGCAATAACCCGCCCCAGTCTGTTGAATCCCGCAGCCCCAAGTCCGACTCAACATCAAGATCACCATCCAACTTCAACCAAAACTTTCACCAGCCCGTTCACAACACTAACGGTGGCAACAAGAGTAATAGCAACAGCAATACCCAGTTTAAAAACAATAGTCAACTTGGGAACAACCAGTTTGGAGGTCAATTCAACCAGTTCAATCAGAATTATGGCAACAACAGCAACAACAACTTCAACTATAACAACTACAACAATTACAATAATAATAGTAGCAATAACAACTTTAACCACTACAACTTTACGCAGGCTTTCAATCCTTCTACTGCTCTTTTGATTCAAACGTTTGACTGGTGGGTGAATGAAGAGGACGTAAGAGGATACGCAGTTGAAGTTGACAAAGAAAGCGCAGTTAAGATTGTTGTTTTTGATGAGCACAAAGTTAACGGCAAGTCAAAGGGTGTCGTTTATATTGATTTTGATAGCATAGAGTCTGCTACTAGAGTCAAAGCTCACGTTGAGAAGACGGTAAAGGGTGAAAACCAGCTACCGCTGAACATCATTTTTGTGTCATCAACAACTAATCCCTTCCGCACTTTTACAAAGAATTTGAACCACAACAACCACAACAATGGTGGCAATAACAACCGGGGCCGGTCTGGAAACTTTGGTCCGCGGACAAACAGAATGAATTTTAATAACAACAACAATAATAATAATAATAACAACGGGTACTACCGAAACAATAACAACAATAATACCGGTAACAACAACTACACCCAGTTCCAGCCTCAATTCAACTACCCACAACAGTATCAAGGATACCAGAATACTAACAACCAGGGGTATTACAATCAAAACATGTCCAGCCAACAGGGCGACGGAGGGAATCCCCACGGTCAAAAGCGGTCTCGACATGACTGACATCATGTAAATGTAATGACATAATAATATATTATTATATTGTTCTCATGATTTTGTAGCATTTGACTCTACTAAGCATTGGCATATGATACTAGTAAAAGCCTAATGTTTGAATGTAAGCAATCATTATGTTGATGTCTGTTTCTGTCTTTAGCTCGTTTCAATAATCAAATTCCAAGTCTCTGACAATGTTATGCTGTTTGAATTTTTTTTTCTTTTCCTTGTGCTGGGGTTCCATGAAATTCTTCCTGACTTTGGTATTTTTCTACAAGCTAATTGAATTTCGTACATAAATTATAAAATTACCTGCAGTTCTTTTTTTTTTTCTTCTTTTTTCGTTTCCCCCACCATAATTCCATCTACATCCTTACGACACTCCGGTAAACATCATGTCCTACATCGACAAGATCATTGACAAGGTCGACGGGCTGCTTGACAGTAAAGACTACGCCAATGCAATTGACCTTGCTAACGAAACACTCCAAAACCATCCCACGACCTTTAAACTTCGCTTACTGCTTGCAATTGCCTACCAGCGTAACGGCCAGTACGCCAAATCATTCAATGCCTCGGAAATTGTTATTGTCGATGCCAAAAAGGCAGGAAACAAGCCTGATCTTGCTCAGGGTCAGCTTCGTCGTGCCATTTCGCTTTTTTTCATGAACCGATTCCATGAGGCTGCATACTCACTTGATCTTGCCCTCAAGTACTCTGAGGGCGAATCAAAGTTCACCAACACTGCCAATGTTTGGAAGTACAAAATCAACCAAAAACTTGAAAACAAACCCTTTGACATAAATTTTATTACCATTTCTGAGATCCCGGACTTTCAGCCCACGAAATCTCTTCCCACCCCTAAGGCTGGTCCTTCTATTATTGCTGCACCCGCTACCACTGCAGCTCCCGTTTCTGGAGTAGAGAATGTTGTCCCTGCCGTTGAGAAAGCTGCAGCTGCTCCATTATCTGCATCTCCTGCACCCCAAACTATGGCTGCCCCTGCTCTGGAGCCTGTCACTGACAAGATCAAGTTTGACTGGTACCAGAACTCCAACGGCATCAACATTTCCCTGTTTATCAAGAACGCCCCCAAGGACAAGGTTTCTGTCGATTTTACTGAGACTTCTGTTTCAATCTCATTCCCGCTGCCCAGTGGTTCCGAATTTTCCTACGAGTTTAGTCCTCTTGCTGGTTTGATTGATCCTAAGGCTTCAACCTTCCGAGTGTTTGGCACTAAGATTGAATTCAACTTGGTCAAGGCTGATACTACCAAGTGGCCTACATTACTCGGTGAGGGCGCTTCTAACTTGGAGGATGATCGCTCTGCTCATCTTGTTACTGCCGAAAAGGCCCAAAAGTTCCTCAACTTTAATGCTGGCGTCAAGAAATGGGATAGCATTGTCCGCGATGAGGTGGCAGAGCTTGAGAAGGAAGAAAACGACAATGACCCTAATGCTTTTTTCAAATCTATTTTTTCCCACGCTGATCCGGATACGCAGCGTGCCATGATGAAAAGTTATACGGAAAGTAACGGCACTGCCCTCAGCACGAGCTGGGAAGACGCGTCCAAGAAAACTTATGAAACTGTACCCCCCGATGGACTTGAGGCAAGAAAATGGGGCACCTAAATGTAATCCAAACTATGCAGTTTTAATGTGTTTGTAATGAAATGAAGACAGGTTACTTATGATATCCTAATAATAAGTATATGTAATGCACAATGTCAGCTCTTGAAGCTTTTTTTACTCAAATGACCCTCAGCAAAAGTGATGAGTCGCTTGATAGCAATAAGCCACTTCCGCGTGGCATCATCGCTCATTATGTGCGCCACCTGCACATTCTCGTCATTCTCATTTCCATAGCCCGTGATACGCTCACGCGCGCTGCGTGCATGAATACCCACGGCCGTGACACCAATAGGCCACGCGGCGTTTCCAATGCTCATTTGAATGTAGACATCATTGGCCTCACGATAGCGGTGCTGCTGGATGTGCATCAGCAACGCCGCGAGTTTCGGGTAAAGCTGTTTGGGTAATGCCTTTTGCCGTAGTTGTAGGAGTAACGGCTGACAGTAGGCTTCGGTCTGCGCCAGTACCTCCAAAGCATTTTTATTATCGGCACCAGTGGCGGTGTCCTCTTCATGGTTAGGTGCTGTGATAATGTTGCGCCACTCGGCCAGTAGCGTGCGGATCGTGGCGCGCATCTGTGTATAGACCTTGTCCGAGTCCGTCTTAATCTCGGGCTCGCTAATCTCCATGTTGATAGTTCGCTCAAGTTCTTCTTCGCGCCGCTCTTGCTCGTCGCGTTCAGCTTGCTTGTTCAGTTCGTGCAGCCGCAGCACTCGCTGCGACCGTCGTTCAGCAAAAAGCGTCACCGGCTCTCCACGGGCTCGAAACTCTTTGGCCAACTCCTCATTAGTCAACTTGCTTTCCTCCAACCCTTCGACGTTGGCCTTGTCCTTGTTGGCGCGGTCCTGGGCCTCACGTTCACGCTGGGATTCAAGCCGTTTCTCCTCTAGCTTTTGTCGTTTCCGTTCATTGGCGGCGCGCTCGTCATCAGTGCGACGCTTGCGAGCCTCGGCAGCCCGCGCACGAGCCTCTTCAAGCTCACGCTGCTTCTCGGCCTGCAATTCCTGCTCAGCTTGTTCAAGCTGCGCTTTGGTCAGGTATTTCTTTTTATTACTACCGAGGCCGGCCGAGCTTGCCTTTGCAGATGACGATAGATTTGAAGATGTCGCTGCTTTATTAGCAATATTTTTTTTCTTAGCGATTTCTTTTGCCAACAGCGCTGAAAAATCCATAGTTTTTATGTATAACACTTCAGTGGTCGTGGATCGGCAAGGCCGTCTCAGACAAGGACAATGAAAGTGATTTTTAAAGAAACATTTCAGTCCTCCCAGGAAAAACCTTGGAGCGTACCTGGGAGCACATCCTGCGTAATTTGAGTAACGCCCTTAAAAAAAACGATACTTGATTTATCCCAAACCATTTTCACCGCGCTGCCGCAAAACCTCCCTCTCTTTCTAGTCATTTTGACACCCGATAACTTTTAGATGATGTCCAACGCTACGCCAATTAAGCAGGAGCCTACGACTACGAAACCCGACGAGCTGGAAGATGAACTCGACTCTGTTGACGAAACCTATGAGGACTCGCTAGACCTCGACATGTCGCGCGAGGATACAAAAGTCTGGCTCGTGCGCCTGCCCAAGTTCCTCATGGAGAAGTGGAAGGACGTTGAGAGCAACAGCGGCAAAGAGCTTGGTAAAGTGCGCATTGACAAAAGTTCCGCTGGTAGCGGCAGCCAGCCTTGGAAAGTTAAGCTTGTGCTCAACGATACACAAGAAGCCGCCAACATCCCTCACGAATATGACATTGCTCTTGTGAAACAGGTTGTTGACAATACTTTTGTCTTTTCGGAAAAGGACATGCCCAAGTACGACAAGCAGACAGCGGCAGCAGCGCCGAAACCAAAGCCTACCCCGCCACCTCCGTCGCAAAAGCCAAACAAATTTAACCGGTTCAACTATAAGGAACGATATACGCCATATGTCAAGACGATTCCGAAGCGCACGGCGCTAGTGGGCACGGTGTGCCACGAATGCATGGTGACACCCTCGCTCACTGATAAGGGTTACAGCAACGTTGTGCGCGAGCGCAAGCGCCAGCAGGATGACCCCACGCTGACGAAAGTTACGCTTTTGTCGGAGCCGCCGGGCGTTACCAGCGGCACCTTCTCGCAGTCGCTGCGCGGCAAGCAGAGTATGTTTATGCGCGCACAAAAGAAAGATCCCAAGACCAGCGCTGAGGGCAAAGCTACGCGTATGCCGCGCAATGATCTGCTTGATTTGCTCTTTCGGTTATTTGAGGAGTTTGACTATTGGTCTCTCAAGGGTCTCAAGGATCGTACAAAACAGCCAGAAGTCTATCTTAAGGAAGTTTTGGAAACTATGGCTGTATTGATCAAAAAGGGACCTTATGCAATGAGATACAGTTTGAAGCCCGAGTACAAGCAGATGAAGAACAAGCGCAAGGAGAATGGCGGCAGTGCCAGCGGCGAATCGTTTTCACAGTTTATCGAGAAGAATGCGGCCGCAGCGGCGGGCGGCGCTGCAGGCGGCGTGGAAGCTGCTGGTGCCGGAACCGCTGGGAGCGATGCAGCGGCAGAGGAGGATAATGATGATGACGATGAAGATATGGAGGATGTTGTATAAAGAAAAAACCTATTGTGATCTCACAAACAAACCCAATCTTGGACTTGAAATCCTAGTATATTATTTTATTATCAACTTTTTTTTTTTTTTTGTTATTACAATTAGCAGCATGCGATCATCTATAAAAAAGCAATTGAATCATCTTATTTATATTCTAGTGCTTATAAGCTCACATTTAAGCAAATATAGCTGATAGTTGTATATGCTGTCATTAGGTATCACTTATTGTGAGTTTAATATTGACAAAGATGAAAAAACCTTGTTTACAATTTTATGGGAGCTGGTAAAATAAAACATAGGACATGGGTTTAGCAACTCATCTTGAATCTATAGCTTGTCTTCCGCCCTGAGAAGCAAAGCTGGAGTCGGACCCATTTCCCTGCGACGGTTATAGCACCCCACCACCCCGTTTTCCATGCATTTGATTTTTTATTTTTTTTAATTTTTTATTTTCATTGTACTCTCCCCGGGGATTTCCTCCTTCTCCCAAACAACCACACTCTCTACTCCACTTAAAGGTTCATACTATTTTATCAGTACCAGAATCAATCATGTCTTCTTCGTCATTGCCGAGTGAGCCGCCCGTTGAAACTTTCCAGAAACTTGTCAATGCGACAGAGACGCCGTACCCTGCGTGGGGGTTCACGACTGGTCGTAAGTCTTTATTTATTTTTTTTTGTTTTTTTCCCCACTCATGTATATTCCTACTCAATTCTCAGTCAGCAAACTTTTTTTCCTGGCATTTGTCTTTCATCAAACACTTGTGAAGTAAGCAGATGGATTTGGGTAATAAATATCGAGTGTTTGAAATACTAGGAGCTAACCTCGCTTGTCTATTAATACAGTGTTGGCGACGCTGCCAAAGGCACTTAAATCTCCCGCTTACCGCCCAGCCAAGGGCAGTATTGCTGGCTTTGGTGCAGCAACTGCACTCGGAGGTAAGATTATTGCATTAACAACTGCTTTTTCCCCCCTTTTTTTATTTCCCGTTGGAAAAGCTATTACAGGCCTCGTATAATGGGATTTGATAACCTAATGGACCTCGCTGACCCTTGTTTTATTTTTTAATTTTTTTTGATTGTAGGCTTCATGATATATGATAATGATCTCATCAACGGATCAGGATTTGTTGCCAGTACGTATTCATCCACCCTAACCTACCACTGACTGTGCGAACAATAAATCTCACTACCCAGTGTTAAGTCATCACACAACTACTAACTGTGACAATTTTTTTTTCTTTTTTTTTTACTTAGCGTGGAGTGCATTGTATCTGCTTGTCAATGGCCGCGCGTCAATTAAACAACTTCGTCCGGGTTCTGTGGCCCTCTCGGGTCTAGCGATGTTTAATACTGTTTATTACGGCAAGCGGTTTTTCTTTCCCGGGTCCACGCCGCTTGCTGCATAGAGAGAAGACCTTTCAATCTTTTGATTATTGTCAGTTATTTATTTCAAAAACATTTTTTTTTTCGATTCTCAAGTGGTGAAAAAGAAAAGAATATATAAGCATAATCATGTTTTATTATGGTGTTTCAAAGTTTTTGATCTGAGGCAATTTGATTATAAGAGATATTTTAAATGAGCCTGATGTTGGGCAAGTTAACTCATGGACATATAATAGTAAGATTGGAAAGTGGTGTTAGTAAGAGATTTTTACGCAACTGCTAGAATTTAATGCGAGATTGTTGGAGCTCTGAGTATTGTGGTTGTTGAGGAATAGGTTTTAATTGACTTTTTTGTTTCTTTTTGGCTTGTTGTTGTAATTATTGCTTGTTGAAAATCAACATGCCATTTTTGGTCAATCAACCTGTGGCCTCGAGGAAAGCTAACCCTGGAAATATGCCCTGGCAACGCCAATATATTTAGATAAGAGATCACATGACAGATAAGGACAGTTTTTCTGCCTCCTCCAGGGAGCAGCGAAGCTGCTGGCGATGCAAAATGCAGCAATCTTAATTAGAACGTGTTTTGTAAAAAAAACAAAACAAAAAGAACTCAAGCACTAACTAGTTAATATTTCTCGTTAGCGGATAATTAAATAGGGCAAACAATATCAATTTTGATTAATCGGGTTTGATTCTTAATTTACAACTGATAAGAATTTATTTATCATCGGCCCTTAAGGGGGCCAGTTAATAGCGGCGGCGGCGGCGGGGCGGCGGCGGCCATTCCAGCGGGATCTTCAAAGGTGGCCACGGGGAAGTAATGGGAAACTTTAAAAATCACAAAAATGAATAAACAAGATTAGGAGTAGCAGTAGCAGAAACAGGAGTAACAGCAACAGGATTAATACTAAATGAAGATGGTGATGATTCGTGTCAAGTGACAACTAATTTAACTACAACAATAGCCGTGATCAAAGCCATGAGAATAGTGAATCAGAATTCCACTAATAAGTAATACAAATCAACAACAATAATAATCATGATAAAACTTCACAGTACCACTCACTATCTCACGTTTTCCCTCTAACGCAACATCCCCATCTCCCATGGTGAGGCCCTGTATTGATACTAGCCCCTCCGTTGTAAACAACAAAAATCAAAAAAAAAAAAAAAAAAAACTATATAAACAATCTCCATTCCTTTTATTTCCTTTTCATTTTTTTGTTTTCATTATTTCCTTTATCTTTATTACTTATTTTCCTTTTATTCTTTTATTTCATTTCTTTCTTTTGTTACCATGACTTCAGATGAAAACATCCTTACGGAAATCTTGAAAGCTGTCAAGTCTCTTCACCAAGATCATGTCAACCTTGTTGATAAGGTCAATTCCTCCAACACCAAGATTGGGAAAGCTCTTGCTGACATTGAGTCGCGAATCTCGGCCCAGGAGGAGATTGGACTCAAAAAGTCAGCCTCCTCTGTCTCTATTCCCTCAACTGCATCATCCAGCCCACCTCCTCTAACTGCTCAAATTGTCAAAAAGCCCACTGCTGGCAAATGGCCCAGCCGAATCACCCTCACTACCTACCCCGGCCAGTCTGGTGTTGATCCCGCTCCTCTCAACTGGGGCAAGCTTGATCCTCTTGAGCGTGGCCCTGTCGTGGTCAACAGAAGTGCCTCGACCATTAAGCACCGCAATGCCATTGGTGCCCACTCTGGTTCTTACTCAATTTACCAGGCCTTAGCCGTTGCTTTGAATGATTTGCCTGTCGACCACAAGCCTGACTTCACCAACACCGAGCCTCCTGTGAAAATTGGTCCCTTCCCGCAATGGGGCGACTCCAAGAAGATTGTTGCCATGGATCCCTATGGCCACGTTGCGCCTTGGGTGTTCAAGGACTATATTGATCGTGGTATTGACGTGCGCCCCACAATTGCCATCACCAAGGCTCATATGCAGCTGACCGAAATCAGAGATCTCGTTAGAGAAGGTAAGATTAAGATCGATGGTAAGGTTGTTCTTAACGAGGAAGGTGATCTTGCCGTGTCCAAGGTTGCTGTTGAGCCCGTCTGGTACCTCCCCGGTATTGCTGAAAGAATGAACATTGATGAAGGCACGCTTCGCAGAACTCTGTTTGAAGTAACCGGTGGCTCCTACCCTGAACTTATCACAAGAAGTGATATCAAAGTGTTTTTACCACCCATTGGTGGTTTGACTGCATACATTTTTGGCGACCCTGCCAAAGTGTCCGACAAGAACGCCCGTCTAGCCTTGAGAGTGCACGATGAGTGTAACGGTTCCGATGTATTTGGTTCTGATATTTGCACTTGCAGACCTTATCTCGTTTTTGGTATTGCTGAGGCTGTCAAGGAAGCTCAAAACGGCGGCAGTGGTATTGTTATTTACTTTAGAAAAGAGGGCAGAGCTCTGGGTGAAGTCACCAAGTACCTCGTCTACAATGCACGCAAGAGAGGTGGTGACACTGCTGCTGAGTACTTTAAACGCACTGAGAATATTGCTGGTGTCAAGGATATGCGTTTCCAGTTTCTGATGCCTGACATTTTGCACTTTTTGGGCATCACCAAGATTGATCGCATGCTGTCAATGTCCAACATGAAGCACGATGCCATTGTGGAGCAGGGTATTCCCATTCATGAGCGGGTGCCTATTCCTGATGAACTGATCCCACCTGACTCGCGCGTTGAAATTGATGCTAAGATCCACGCAGGATACTTTACCGACGGTAAAGTTATGACGGTCGAGGAGCTAAAGAATGTCAAGGGCCGCGACTGGGACGACTTTGTGCACTAGCAAGCATTTAGAATTGTATATACACAATCACGTAACCCCCCATGTACTATAAATAGTAAATGAATTCATGTCTGTCTTTAGAATGAGATAAAGCGTTAAAGGTTTTCAGACGTCAGATATTTTTCATCTTTGGACCTGTGATTATTATCGGCTTTTGTTGTGATTTTTGTTTCCTATTACTTTATTTTTCCTCTTAGGAAATGGCTTATAATTTTCATTTTTTTTTTTTTTTTTTTTTTTTTTTTTTTTTTTTTTTTTTTTTTTTTTTTTTTTTTTGTAATTTTTTTTTTTTTTTTTTTTTTTTTTTTTTTTTTTTTGGATTTTTAGATTCTTTACCCTTTGATGATGCATACTCGTAGTTTGTTTGGTTTATTCTAATTTTTATTAAATTTATTAGTTTTGTTAATTTAATTAATTTAATTAATTTTATTAATTTTATTAATTTTATTAACTTTTTCAATTTTATTGATCTTATTGCTGTTATGAACTTTAATAATTTTACTAATTTTATTAATTTTATTTTTATTTATTATTTGTTTTTTTCTTGGACAAATTTTTTCTTCCTTTTTTCTCTTTTACCCTTGACCTTCTCTTTGAACCAATAAAAAACGAAACGTATAACTTTCACTACTCGCCAACGACCTAGTCGGCATCACCTTTGAAACCCCCATCCGATTCCTCCCCTGAGCGCCACCAACCTGGCCCGCAAAAAAAAAAAAAATTCAAAAAAACCAAAAACCGACCTCTATAGTCAAAGGGCTCAGGGATCAGACCGCAACTGCTATAAACCACCGGATACGCACATTACCCATATCTATTGATTTTGTATTTTTCAGCCACGCTAAGTATGGGCCAGTTAGAAAGTCAATAGCACACGATACACCTACCCATAAATTTGCACACACAACCGATTGCCACTGTTTTCATTATTTAATAGACCAGACAGCCTACTTCCTACTGCTTGTTTCATTTTTCATTTTTTTTTTCTTGTTCTCTTTCTATTCATCATTATTTATTCAGCATGCAAGAGGTTTCACCGACTATCGTAAATGCTGCGCATCACAGTTCCCAGTTAACAGCCATCGACGATGATCCCGACTCACTATCTTCCAGAGCCTCTTATTTTAATGTAAGTTTGCACAACTACTATTCTTTCCATATCTCTTTCTAACTTTTGCAGGTAATGTTAAGTGGTGGTATCGGCGGTCTCGTTGGCGACAGTGTCATGTATCCTCTTGACACCGTCAAGACACGCCAACAGGGAGCACCCAGCCAGACAAAGTACCGGTCAACACCGCGCGCTTTCCTCAACCTGATAAAGGAAGAGGGCATTTTTCGAGGCTTGTATGGCGGCTACTCGCCCGCCGCTCTCGGGTCTTTTCCTGCAACGCTCACCTTTTTTTTGACTTACGAGTCGACCAAGCGGCTCTTTATAAACCAGTGGGGCGTGCCGGACTCAGTAGCGTTCTTCGCATCGGGTCTACTGGGTGACCTGGCGTCTTCATTTATCTACGTGCCGTCAGAAGTGCTCAAGACTCGACTGCAACTGCAAGGCCGCTACAATAATCCCTTCAGTGTAAGTGGGTACAATTATAAAGGTATGAACGACGCGTATCGTACGATTGTGCGTACTGAGGGCTACCGCGCGCTTTTTTACGGCTACAAAGCCACGCTGATCCGTGACCTTCCTTTCTCGGCGATCCAGTTTGCATTTTACGAAAAGTTCCACAGCCTTGCGCAGAATTTTGTCGGCGTAGGTAACGATATGGGTGTGGGGCTTGAGTTACTTACCGGTGGCGTAGCTGGTGGTCTTGCTGGCGCGATAACTACACCACTTGACGTAGTCAAGACGCGCATTCAGACTCAGAGTAAAGAAACTGTTGTGACGCATGCACAGCCACCGGCCGCAGCAGCAGCAGTAACGCCTCTAAGCAAACCTCCCGCCAGCCCGCGAAATAGTAATAGCGGGCAGGCGTTTGTGATGAAAACACCAACGGATAAAAGCGCAGCAGCGGCAGCCACCGGCAACGCCAAGCAGTACAGCATCTCGTCTTCCGCGACCCATAGCGCCGCGCGCGCGCCCGTGATTCTCACGGATTCGACCCTAAGCGGGCTCAAAATCATTTACAAAACCGAGGGCCTTAATGGTATTTTTAGTGGCATTGGCCCCCGAATCGTCTGGACATCGGTACAAAGCAGTGTCATGTTACTTGTCTACCAAAGTGTTCTCAAGATTTTAGAAGAAAACAAGCATAGAGAAGATCAAGCCGTGTTTTAAGTTAAATTTACAGGTGGATTTATAAAAGAAAAAAAGACCAAAAAATAAAAACTAAAAAAAGAAAGAAAAAAAAACAATAATAATAATAAAAAAGGATAATAAAATAAGTGTAAATAAAATAATATGAGATCAACCATAATAGATATGAAACAAACAACAAAAACAACAACAACGTATATAACCTATTCATAGCAGACAATCAAAGCTCATCATCATCGTCTAGTAAGTCATCAAGCTCTGATGGGAAATCTCCAATCTCCACTAGCGCTGGCTTGACAAAAGCGCCATGGTTACGCAGAGCTTGGAAATAGCGTACACCCTTGATGGACCCGTCGTTTTTGCCCAGGGGCTCATCAAGCTCGACGCCGACCCAGTGCAACTGCGGCTGCTGCATCGACACGGGGATCTCGGGGATCTTTCCCACGTACCGCACAGTGCCGCGACGGCTACCCTCAGCAATCTCGCAGCGCGCACCAACCTTGATTCCGCGGTCAGCAATTTCCGCCAACTCAACTTCTTCCTGTTTCGCTTTCGCAGCAGCTTCACTATCATTATTTTCAGCAGCAAACCGGCCCAAATGATTGCGTTTTTTCCAAGCCAACACTGTATCACTTCTTTTCTCATAATCGCCTTCCGACATGACAAACTTCTCCACCTGCGACACGTCGGTGTAATTCTCGCGGGCACCCGGCGGCCGCGCATCAATAACGACAATGCGAGAATACGCCACCAAACCAGGCAATTTGCCCAAAGGTCCGGGCTCATCCGCCAGCGTGCCCGCGCGAATCGTCGTGAAGGGCGTGGGCGACGACGCCGTCGCGAAAAGCTGCAGGGTCTGCTGGGACGGCGGGATTCCCGTAAACTGCTCGAGTTTGTGGCGCAGCTGGTCAACAGTCCAGCCCAGCGAGATTCGGCGTTCGGAGCCCGAAAGGCCGTCAGCAGAAATGAAAACGGGAACGTCAGCCATGATGTTGTTAGTGTTAGATGTCTCACGTCACTCTCAGGGGACCTTGTATGTGTGTTTGTCCTCTTTTTTTTATTTATTTTTTTACTTTTGTTTGTATATTTTTTGATTTGGGCTAATCCCTATTGGGAATGTCTCCTAACCCTGTAAAACTTTTTTTTTAGGGCAGCAGCACTCACAACCTTGTCGAAGCAGCGCCCGGCGCTTTTCCTCCATCACCAACACCTTCCAAACAAACGAAAAAAAAAAAAAAAACCTTCGGAGCTCCGACGCCGAGAACAAAACATTCACACTCCCACGGGTACCCAGTTTTTTTTTGTTTTTTTTTTTCTAATTTGAAACGAGAATTAGACAGAGATTTATCTTTACGCGTAAAAAAAACCAAAAATATTAACTGCAAGAATAATTATGGACGGACAGGTAAGTAGCGGCGCAATTGCATATCACAGTAACCCGCCCGAGCACTAACTAACTTTATGTTCCACAGCAGCAACAGCCTCAGCAGCACCAGCAGCACCAGCAGCAACACCAGCAGCGGTACAATAGCAACCGCGGCAGCCGACACTACAACAGCAACAGCAACAGTCGCAACAACTACCAAAAGAATAACAACAACAATAACAGTAGTGGTGGCAACAACCAGTACCGCCAGCGATCAGGACCAAGACACGGTGAAGAGCGGCCTAAAAAGGAAGCTATTTTGGATCTCGCCAAGTACCAGGATAAGCAAGTCCGCGTCAAGTTTATTGGTGGCCGTGAAGGTAAGTAACATCAGCAGTGGAATTTTTTATTTTTTTAATTTTACCCATGGTTGGCATATGGAACTACAAATGGGGATTACTATGAAGTGCTAACTCAACCTGTAATATTGTAGTTGTTGGTATTCTAAAGGGCTATGATCAACTGATGAACCTGGTGCTCGATAATGTCAAGGAGACCCTAAGAGGTGAGTAATGAACTTTTGCACGAGCACATTTGCTGAGATATTTTTTTTTTCTTTAATCGTTCGGGTGCTTTATTTTTTTTTTTTCTTTGTCATGCGTGCTAACACATCAGCCCAGACCCAGACGATCCTTATGTGTTGTTGGACAAGACGAGAGACCTCGGGCAGGTTATCGTCAGAGGCCCCATCCTGCAGGGAATTTCACCAGTCGAAGGCAGTGAGGCCATTGCCAACCCCTTCTGATCGACAGCAATGGACGGCAATGACGCATTGCAGAATGCTTGGACAGACCTCCCCTTTTTCCTCCTTAGGGCCAAGTGCAAGTCAAGGATTCTAAGATGGGGGGAAACTCATACAAACGTCATGACAAATGTATCTACAGTGCAAAAAAAAAAAAAAAAAGATAGTCATAATAATGATGATAATAAAAACATATAAACTTGAAAAAAAAAAAAATTGAATTGTAAATGATATGTAGTGTATTCATATATATATATATATATATATATATAAATACTTATGCATATACAAAGGTTTGAGCAAAATGCAGCAAAAAAAAAAAAAAAACCTCCTCTTTTTTCAATTTTTTTCTCTCTCTTGCTTCCACCCCTCAACCAAACACAATCAAAACAACAAAAAACAAAACAAAAAAACAACCCAACGCACTCGCCCAAGGGACGTCGTTGCTTTTTTTGCTTTCACGCATCCCCTTTCCATTCTTTTGTTCTGTCGCCGTTGCTCCACGTCGCTCATCATGGGAAACTGCTTTTCCTCCTCCACGGACCCCTCGGACGCAGGGAACCAGAATAGAGTAAACAACAACCCACATGGCAATGACGCTGCTAATGCGGCCTCCGGTGCACCCGCCAGTAACTTTGATAAGGCTGCACTTAACAATTACACAATGGCTAATATGGGCAAATCCAATGCGTCGCCATCATCCTCCTCCGGCTCAACTGCATCACCCTTGTCAAACATACCAAATACAGCCACCCTCAATAACTCCAGCACATCAGGCACAAACAACCAACAACAACTTTCCACTATAAATAACACTTCTAGCAATAATGATAATGACCAGCATAACACCAACAACTCATCTAATACTAATTCTTCTACCATTGCATCGAGCGATTCTAAGGGTCGCCAGGACGTCAAGATCCTTTTGCTCGGCTCGGGTGAGTCGGGAAAATCGACCATTTTGAAACAAATGAAGATTATTCACCAGAATGGCTACTCCCAGGAGGATCTGCTCATGTACAAGACCACAATTTACAAAAATTTACTTGACTGTGCCAAGTCAATTGTTTCGGCATTGGAGCAATTTGATTACACTTTTGAAGAATCCGAAGACACTGCGCAAACAGCACTACCAGAACCTACCGATGATGACGACACCACCACGGCAGAAAACTCAGAAAATCTAAATACCGCAGTTACAACTACCGCCGCCATGGTTGTTACAAGAGATAACAAAATCTCGCTTGATGATCTTGAGTTTGTCAAGGCCTCCATTATTTCGCCCGACCCCGACACTCTTTTCGATCCCAAACTTGCCGCCATTATCTCCAAGCTTTGGGCTAACCCCATTGCCAAGAAGATTTTTACCGAGCAGCGTGCGCAGTTTTACATTATGGACTCGGCTCCCTATTTTTTCAGCAACGTTGACCGTATCAGCGATCCCGACTATATTCCTAATGTCGCGGATATTCTGCGCGCGCGTATAAAGACCACGGGTATCTACGAGACGCGCTTTGAGATGGGCAAGCTCAACATCCACATGTTTGACGTGGGTGGACAGCGCTCCGAGCGCCGCAAGTGGATTAACTGCTTTGACAACGTGACGCTCATTATCTTTTGCGTGGCCCTCTCGGAATACGACCAAGTGCTACTCGAGGAGTCCTCTCAAAACCGCATGGCTGAGTCACTAGTGCTTTTTGACTCCATCATTAACTCACGCTGGTTTGCGCGTACTTCTGTGGTTCTTTTCCTTAATAAGATTGATGTTTTCACAGAAAAGCTTGCTTACTCACCGCTCAAGGACTATTTCCCCGATTACACTGGCGGCGATGATATTAAAAATGCCGCCAAGTACATTTTGTGGCGCTTCAACAAGTTGAATAGAAACCAGGTCACCATCTACCCGCACTTGACGCAGGCCACCGACACGTCAAATATCAGGGTCGTATTTGCCGCCGTGAAGGAAACCATTCTGCAAAACTCGCTTCGTGATTCGGGCATCTTGTAATAATGGGATTCAAGCAACAGAGGGGTGAGTGAAACTAAAGATGAGAAAGCGACAACCAGAGTAACAACAGGTTGGTCAAAAAAAAAAAAAAAAAAAAAAAAAAAAAAAAAAAAAAAAAAAAAAAAAAAAAAAAAAAAAAAAAAAAAAAAAAAAAAAAAAAAAAAAAAAAAAAAAAAAAAAAAAAAAAAAAAAAAAAAAAAAAAAAAAAAAAAAAAAAAAAAAAAAAAAAAAAAAAAAAAAAAAGGAAGCAGAAGAAAAAAAATATTTTAATTATACACTTACACGCATAAAGACCCAAGAACTAAATATGAAAAAGTTGAAATACTTTTTACTAAAAATATATATATATAAAGCAAGAGTCAAATTGCAGTATTCTCAAATATACAATATATTTATTATGGCTGAAGCTTATGGGCTTCCCAAAAAAAAAAAGGGGGAAAAGCCGCGCCAGCGAGGTTAGACAGAGATGGCCTGAGAACAGGCGTGGGCGCGCCGCAACACGAGCTTCAAAGACAGTCGGAGCTCGGGTGCCAGATCCAAGTCAAGTAAGTCGAGTATAGCATCATAAAACGATGGCCGGGGCAACTGTGGTTTTGACTTGGTGACACTATTTGCCCCAAAATCAGTCTCCTGCTCCTGCGACGCCGGTGAAGGCTGGAACACGAGATTAATGAAATCACGTTGTGGGAACCCCTTATCGTCTGCGAGGCCGTCAAACACGCCTATGAGGACGAGGTCCCAGGTGTTGTTAGTTGTATTACCAAACCGCCGGATAATGTCGTAGGAAATGGCAACCACGTCGGCCTTGACGGGCTTTAGCAGCCGCTCGTGTTTTTCAATTTTATCTGCAGTATCATATTGTGCAATGAGGCTAAAGCAAAGCGTCAAAAATACCAGCACTGAAAACGTCTCCTGTTTGGCCAGGTTGGGCATCTGCTTCATAAGTCCTTCCTTAAATAGATTAACTCGGAGCTGCTTATCGGCGTTAAACTTGTTGGAAAAGCTATAACTCTTTTTAAGCAGCGCCAGCACCCGCAGGGTTTGTTCCAGCGGCATCAGCTCGAGGATCCGGCCTCGACCGCTGCCGCCGCTCACAACCGGCGACGTGGGTTCTAACATTGTGCTCGGCGTATGCTGCGGGAAAAACATATCCTGGACTAAATCAATCAGCAACAACTGCAAAATGCACTTGACAATTGTCTTGCGGAATTTTTCCTGGCGACTCTGGGTGACAGGCCCCGCCCACGAAATTACGCGCTTGTGAAACTTGGCAATGCTGGGTTTCGACGTGAGCCCAGGCCCAGCAGACGAGGAAGCCGATAATGACGACGATGATGACCCAACAATATCGCCATTTTCCTCCTCAGAGTGCGGGCTTCCGTAGTGCGAAAATCCACCATCAAAAAGCTCGGCGGCTGTGGTTGCCTCAAAAAGAACTTCAAACTTGTCAACAATAAGAGCCCAGTTCTCCTCACTTAGCTTTTCAACGTTATCCTCAATTAACTTGAGTAAGCACGAAGAGCCAATGCGTGACACGGTTTCGTTTTCCTGGAGCACGCACGTCACCAATAGCTCCAAAACCCCGTCAAGCATGCGTTCATTTAGCATTTCAAAATAATGACTGAGGAGAGCGACCATGTTGCGCAGCGCCTGAACCATTGTGGTTGAGAGCCACACGGATAGATTGTCATCACTCTCGTTGCTGCTGCCCGTGGTGCCAAACTTGGCCATATCAGTTTTGGACCGCAGCACGGTAAAAATTGGGAAGAGCAGCTGACGACAAATCGTGTCCCAAAAGTTGGCACTAAACTTGTTACCATGGACAATAAGAATGTCAAACATGTAATTGAGTGCGCGAGAGCGCACCTCTAAATCCTCGCCGTTCATGATGACATCATGAAGAGAGTAGAGAACGGGGAACCAATATTTATTGTAAAGCTCGTCGTCACCAGTATCCTTGTCGCTGTAGGGGATAATTTTGTTCACCAAGCCCTTGAGCAGATCCATGGCCTGCAAACTCGGTTTTTGAAAGCGCAGGTTTTTGCCCAATGAGCTGAGGCAGCCAACAAATCCTCCAAACGCGTCCTGCTGAATCAAATTATCAAAATGGTCATGCTGGATTCCTACAACCAGCTCTGCAACACCAGCAGCCAGTCCCGCCGATGCATTGCTTTTTTTAACAGCAACAGTAAATGTGCTAAACATGGTCCGCCAGCCAGATTTAATCTTATCAGACTTGGCAAGAACCATCTGCTTCAAACATTGTAATACCATGTCACATACCTGACTGTTATTGTTGTGGCCCATAACATACTCAAAGGGCTTTAAAAAGTCCTTTTGAAACATAAAAAATGACAATTCGTCAAGATCGAAAAATCGAATTGACAGCTGTCTCAGCGAATCAAGGGCAAAAAACACAACATTGGTATTATCGTGGCATCCAACCTGGTTGAAACTGTTGCCCATAATCGACCACAGCTGTGACCACTCAAATCTCACTCTCTCCATGTTGTAGTAGCTGACATCAACCATTTTTTGCAAAGAAAACGTACGTGGGTGTTCGCTCGAGCCCGAAGATTGAATCTCTTCCCAAGAAACCTCTGTAAGAGCCCGGACAAAATCAACAATAGCTTTACCCGATAGAGATGCCGATCTTGTAAAGATCTTGTCCATGGAAATTATGACTTCTCTTGCCTGAAGCTCTTTTCCAATTTCCGGTGAGTAAGCTGGAGATTGCAGGTCACTTTTTCCAAAATTACTAGCATTATTATGCGATCTAAATCCAAATCCACTGAAAAGGCTACCAGCGGTGCTGGTTCGCACGGTTCGCATAGTATCAATGGAGTTTCGGGAATTTACAAATCGCGCGTTGGTGACATCGGGGATAGTGCCGGCCTCGATTCCTGAGTAAATTAACTGAAAGCGTTCAAGCTGGCTAATACACGTAAGAATATCCTTCCATGATATGCCCAGGTTGTCTCCCTCCGTTATTGCAATGTTTAAAAGAAGTCTTACAGCCTCGACATTTTTGTGCTTCATCTCGCTCAGGTTTTGAAGGTTGGTAAATTTCGAAAGAGCTGACACAAATGAAATTCTTGCAAGTTCAACGTCAAAAAGACAGGCAATCTTGATTGAATATTTAAAGCCCTCGAGACACAGTCTGATAGTCTCGGGGTCATTGGATTCCTGAAAAGGTCCACTAAGGCCAGCCAAAAAGGACATCCAGGCAACTTCAAACATGGGCTTGACGTGCTCAACATGCGATGCAGTGTAAAACTTATGATGGCTCTTGCGCTTGCCATCGTACATAAACGATTTGAAAAGTTGCGCAGTTTTATTGGCCATTTCGTGCGAGGCCTGCACGTAAGCCTCTCTTTGTAAATTGCGGCCAACAGTAGCTAAAGCTTGGCCAATACCGCCAAATCCGTTGCTGCCAGACTGACCGTCAGAAGAAAGCAACGCTGCATGTTGCTCCGATAACAATTTGATCTCATCGTTCTGAATAGTTGTAAAAATATCAACCAGGTAATCTTCTGGTAGATCACGGTTGTCGTTAATGCCTCTATTGTTTTTGATAAAATCTTCAACAGTCATTCGTACCTTGATTTGGGAGCTATGCAAATCGGTATTTAACATAATGACAGAGTATGCCAGAACATATGCCGTGTCTGCGTTAGCAAACACTCCGGGATTGCCAGCAATATATCTCTCGGCGAACTTAAGCATAAATCGATCAATTTTTTGTGCTTCGCCGGGAAGTCTAAAGGCCTGCAAGAAAAGACGCAGTGCATCCACAAACTTCATGTTACTGAACTCAATGAGATCAACAAACGCGTGCATAATTTTAATGTTCTCCTCATCGCCCTCGCCAAGGTAATCACCAATCAGAGCTTTGTCAAGACCTTCAGTGTTTAAAAGTAGCTCTGCAATTTTGACAGGATCTCTGTCCTCGATAATGCCAGAAGAAATGAATGCAGTGATACCTTTTTTAGGCTTAATGTTGAACAACCGGACCGCTTCCTGAAGCGCTGTTTTTCGAATCTTGAGTGACTGAAATTGAGTTGGATCGTCGACAAATGTGTTTGATGTGCTAGTGCTGTTACCTGTCAATGAATCTTCACCATCATTCTGGCTGCTGTCAGATCTGCTAAGTTCATTCTTGATAGAAGGCTTGTGGGAAGAACCGCCAACTACAGTGATGCCCCTTTGTGCCCAACTGAAAAGAGAACGAAGCACGGCGACCAGAGACTCCAAAGCAGTCATCTTTAAAGCAAAGTCAACGGGAAACGATGCGTCTTCGCCGTGGGCTGTAGCAATATTAGAGATTGCAATTGCAGGTGGTAGAGAAAGATTGTAATAGGCGATTGACCTGTTCCTATGTTCAGAATAGTAGTCAAATTGAACATTAGTAAGATGCACAGGAGATACTGCAAGTCTCACCAAAAAGTCAATAGTGGCTTCGTAAATATTTAGAGAGGACGAATTGTCACAGTCGTAATTAAGGTAAATCTCTACCAGTGCTCTGGGATCATTACTAAGCTTTTGAATGATAGACAAAAAATACTCTTTTTGATGCGAAGTCGATGTTTTCATTTCCGTGATTGGAAAGTAGATTTCAGTAAAGAAAACTTCAATTTCCCACTTAAACTGAAAGCGCAGGTTAGACAAAACAATCCAAAAGATTTCAGCAGAAATTTCAAAAATTGAAGGTAAGATGCTTGCAGCATTGCGCGCAAGGGTTGAGCACAAATAGTCCTTGATAGAAACTAGAAATGTCTCTTCACCTTTACTTTGCGATCTGATGATAATCTCGTTCGATAAAAAAACGGTCATGTGAGACTTAAGAATAGAGTGGATGAGATGAAGAGACAAGAGTTTCGATCTTACACCCTGGGATTTCGGATCTTCACTCTCTAGCCGCTTTTCAGACAGACGGCAAAGAGTACGGAATACCAAAAAAGCGTCCTTGGCAAATAATTCTGCTTCCGAATTCTCGCCAATGGAAAAATCTTCCTGCACACGTTCTACTTCGTTTGAACCCAGAAATTCCATTTTTTGCAAGGTTAACTTCTCCTCGGTATTAGCAACACTTGAGCTTGAGCTGTTAGGGGAGGACCTCTGATCAAGGTTCAAAGACGATGCATTAATTGCTATGCTCGGTGTCGATGGAACAAGAGAGTTACGCTTTATGAGACTCTTGACGCGCTCAAACACTACATCAATCATCTGAGTAAGCGTGGCTTGCGTGGTAGTTTGATTGTTGGTTGACGATGAAACCACAAAAATAGTGTATACCTGGCGAATAGCTTTGAGCAGCGTTGCACCGTGAGCTACAATCTCATCATTCAAAACAGCCGACATCAAGGCTTTGATAATTTGAAGCTCAACTCGAGGATCAGTTTTCTCTCCATTGAAACAGTCGCACACAGTCTTAATTGCACGATCCAGCATAGGAATCTGAGGAGGCGGTGTGATTCCAGTAGCAGTATCCTCTTCAGGCTCTTCGGGATCTTCCAAGTAAGAAAAAGTAAACAGATGGCCAATACAGTCAAGCGCTAGTACCTTAAGATCGTTATTGGATAACTGTGAACAAACCAGTCGCAGAGGATCATAAACAACAGCAGGTGGGGGTAGTTCGTTTTTCTGCAAAATGCCTTGTAAAATATTAGTTTTATGGGAGGTGCATCGCAAAAAATAGAAATACTTACTCAATGCTTTAGTCACGGAAGCATTAATAGTTGAATGCCGAATCACCGCTTTATGCTTGCCAATAGCTTCAAGTCCGGTCGTAATCAAGACAATAGCAGAAACTGCCTGGCCCTGTTTGCTAGAGCTAAAGTTTAGGCTGGAAATAGATAATGCCAGTGAAGGCGCCAGTTTAGTGTGTCGTGTTTTTCGGCCAAAAGTGGGGGACATAGGCGTTACAGGCAAAGATGGGAACTCTTGAATATCATTATCGCGAGGATCAGCGTTCAAAATTTTTATGCCAGGAGGAAGCACTGTAGTAGCATCAAGTCCTTGATTGGGGTTGTCTTCATGTTGCTCTGCTGCGCCGTTATCTGCCTGTGCCTCCTCTTCCCTTTCTTCCGATTCAAGCTCAGGTATCTGTTCTGATTGTTCTTCGGAGTGATTTGGCGGAATATCAGCTTCCAGTGGATCAACAATTTTTTCAATTGCTTCTTCTATAGAATTTTCAGCAATTTCGTGATTTTCTGTTTCTTTAACACTATCGTCAACAGAGGGCTTCGATATTGGTAAAGAAATTCCAAGGCCGGTTGATTTATTTGTATCCTCAGTGTCAAGATCAATTGTATCAAATTCGTCTTCTCCGGATGCGGGAATCGGTACCTTCCCAGCGACTTCGCTTTCAGTCATTGTGGCTAGATTTCTTTAAACAAGCCTATTAACTGATTTGCGTTACTGTTGTTAGAATCATTTATCAAGAAGCAATGCAGGTTCAATTGTACATACTAATTGCTCAAGTAGTGATTTTTTGGGTAGCAAAAACTAATGTTCCTTTAAATAGCGAATGCTGGTTAGAAAGATAAAACAGAGTCTGCTATCGACAACAATAGTGTGCTTATTCCAAGCTTTAATTTGGGCAGGTAGCCATATAGAAAGTAAAACTCCTTATAAATGCCTTTTCTAAATCAAGCAGCACCTCTTGCGATAAAATGAGAGAGAAGAAAGCTGTACAATTTCCAATTTTCAAAATTTATTTAAACCAATGAGATAACCCAATCACGTGATTGTCTATTAATACCTCAAGGCATGCTTTTTCTTTGTATGCTGGTCCCCGAATTTTACTCAACCCGGAATAATATTAATATAACAATCTACCGGTACTGTCTAAACCAAATGAGAACTGAATACCCGTACTTTCTTGAGGCAATTTGTCATAACCATGAAGCTACGAAATATTGAGAAACTAGGATATTAATGCTTCAATCAAATTGTATATGACTTTTTTTTTTTTTTACTAAAACAAGCAAAGCTAACGTTCAGTAAATTTTCTAAGCGAAAAAAAAAAAAAAAAAAAAAAAAAAAAAAAAAAAAAAAAAAAAAAAAAAAGTATATCAAAAATAAATCCTGTAGCTAGATCGCAGTGTATTATGGACGCTGATCTTCCAACAGGTTCACAATAATATTTTTTTTTGGACAATGAACCCCAAAGTTAGACTCGCCAGAAAAGGTGACGTCTATTTCCGAAAAGAAACAGAGTATCTGTAAATATTCTAGCAGTTAAACTCCAATTATTATTTTAATTGTCTTTATTTTGAAATTTGTGCTTTAGTTGTCAGTTTTCTAAAATCTTTAAGAATTTTTATTAAAATGGACTAATATTTTAGTGCTTTTATGACTATTACTTTGTTTTAACTTGATTTCATAAATTTTTTGTTCTATTGTATAAGATTTCTTATTGCCACGTTAAACGCGAACACCGTCAGAATCATCCTCGTCAGAGTCTTCAAGACCCTCCGCTAACAGCTCGTTTTCATCCTCAGCCGCAACCTCACTGTAGCTGCCTCTAGAAAAGGAGCTTCTGGTTGTGAACCCATTTCTGCTTCGCAGTTTGTTCTGAACACGACGATAGATCGATGAGAAAAAAGAAGGAATGACAGATGCCAATGCAACAATTCCTGCAACGGCAACAATGAGATATTGAATAGCAACAGGCTGAGAATCGTTTTCCTCACCCAGTCTGATCTGGCCATAACGCTTAGAGTAGTGATCGTACAAAATATAAGCAATAACACCAGACATACCAATGGGCAATACAATGACAAAGAACAAGCCAAAACCGTGAAGGCCACGATGTTTCTGCTTGAACTCACCTTCTTTACCAGGGCAAGCAACAGGCTCAGTTCTATCAAGCTCCAGACCACCCTCGCATGTACTGAGAGGAATACGGCGATAGCCAGTAGGAACCCAGTACTCAATAGTTCCAGGCATCTCCTTACAAATCAAGCTGTGATCAGGAGGATTGTAGCCATCAACAAGATGACAAGTGCCATCATTGCCACGGATGTAATTGATATCGCATTCAAAATCGTTACGGGTGCAAGAGCAGTTGCGAATAATGTTATGAGGCTGCATAAGAGATCTGCCAATGTAACAATCTTGGCCCTGAACCTTGCGATAATACTGCGACTCGTGGCCAAAAAGACAGTTTTCTTCCTGGAAAGGATGGGAAGGAGTCCAAAGCTCAAAGTCGTCTTTTTCAGGCTCATGTACATTGAGAACACATTTGCGATCAAACATGTCAGTAAAGTCAATCTGAATAGTGTAGGTGCGATCACCGCGGTTCATTTGAGGACGGGCGAACAGAAGAAACTTTCTGCTCGTATCGGAGGGGACAGTAGCAATGTCCTCTACCTTGATGAGATCGTCACTGAACTGATAATCGTTCCAAGTCTCACCTTCGTCAAGAGAATAAGAAATGATGTTAGTGTTATCTTGTCCGTTAACAACGACAATAATGGAACCCTGATCACCGTACTCCCACATGTAATAACCCTTCTTGATCTCCTTCCAAGTTACACCACCATCCTTAGTGAAGAAAGTATTACTGTCAAAGAGAGGGCTCAAAGATTCACCGACATTACCAACAGCAAGCATCATTCCAACAGCAGATTGAGAAGAAAAGGTGTCTCTGTAATCAGCACGCTCGGTATAACCGTGCAAGTTAAGGGAACATCTGTTGAGGGAAGTTCCGGGACAGTTGTACTTCTTGCCCTCAGAATCCTTCTCAGGAGGAGTAATGTAGGCCCATTCACCACCGTCATTGTGAGTGATCTTACTCTTGAGGATCTTTTTAGAGCCCTGAACAGCCTGATCGGGGTTTGTCACAACATTGACAATAGCAACACCTTCGAGGCCAATCATCTTCTCAAAATCGACAAATCCAGCACCATTACGGTTAACAAAGTCAACAGAGTCAACATAGTTTGTACCGTTAGAGTTGGACTTGAGAATGGAACCAAAAGCGGTATCAGACTGAGAATTGGTGGTGACATGAAGAAAGATGGAGTGGGTAATAGATTCCAAAATCGTGTAGGCCTGTTGCTTGGCAATTTTAAAGTTGGGAGGGAAGTTTACAGCAGCAAAAGTCGTACCATCAACAGATACATGAGCAGTAAGAGAGTCATCAACGTTGATAGTAGCCACAACGATAAATTCATTTTCCAAAGCAAAACCAAGAATGTCAGTGAAAGCAGTCTCATGAGTTTCAAAAAAGTTGTTACTGTAAATGAGCTTTGACTTAGTAGCACCGCCCTCACCCAAGTAAAATTTTTCACAATAGATAAAGTTTTCATCGACAGATTGGAGATCGTTGACATATAAACATCTTTGCACGTTCTCCTGGAGGTCGTTCCAGCGGTCACCATAGGTAGTAGTGTAAAAAGCAGATGTACGACAAGTGGAAGAAAAGTGATCCTCACAGCCAAGTTCGCCCATCCAAATGAAAGATCCAGGCTTGTTCTTGTTGAAGGAAATGTAAGGACTACCTCTAGAGTTTCTCAAGGAGGGAGTTCTGAAAGACTTCCAGCTCTGGCCACGATCGGTTGAATAAGCCACCTCCTCTTTTGTGGTGATCAGATAGACATGATTGGGGAAATATGGGTTAGCATAGATAGCAACAACCTCCTTATTATCAAGGATTTGCTCCCAGGTAGCACCGTGATCGTGAGAGATGTAAACTTGCAGACTGTCAGTACGCAAGATAAGGGTCTCGTCAACTTGAGAGGGATCATCAGCTTTGAGGTAAAAGTAGTCAATGATGCGGCCCTTGAACTCAGTAAGCTTTTTGTTGATTTGCATGGGAGCACCAGGCTTCTTCTCCTCTTCCTTTTTGCCATCGTTCTTCTGGTTGTCGTCAGGACTGGGTTTTCTTTCCGGGTTAGCACCGTCAACCTTGCCGTCACAAGTCTTTCTGACCAGGCCGTCAAGAACAAGGCCGCCCTTGTCAGTCGAACAAGTGTTACCAGGAATCTTTCGATAGCCACTTCTGCCCATGTAGCTAGAACCACCAGAAGTACAATCACCCTTGTCTTCTTGAAACGTGTCAGTAGCAACGCAAGACCCATCGGGGACTCTAATGAAATTATAATCACACTCGTAGTCTTGCTCACTACACTGACAAGGCTCGTAAGCAGGAAGTTGCTCCTTGTAAAGGTTACCCACGTAGCAGTCCATGCCAGGCTTCTTTCGAAAGAAAAACTGTTTTCGCCCCATCTGGCAAGAGGGGTTAGCTTGGTCAGCCCATCTAGCATACCACTTCTCAAGATCACCAGAATTGTCGTCCTTAAGGACGCACTGTCGGGGGAAAATACCAGTGAAATCAAGGGTAATAAGAACAGTCTGATCCTTGTTGTCATTAGCCTTGGCAATGAGAATAAATTTCATATCAGTAGAATCAGGGGTAGTGAAAAGGTACTTAGGTCTCATTTTCAAGCCGAGGTCGGCCTTATCCCAAGAAGCACCTCTATCGAGAGAGTAATAGATAGAGTTCGAAGCACCCTCATCGTAAACAGAAACAAACAAATTACCAGAGTCACCGAACTCGTACTTGTGAGCATCTTGACGAGAACGTTTCCATGTCAAGCCAGAGTCGTGAGATACATAAAGATCACCATCCTCATAGTCCTTCAGCTCGATACCGGGGTTGCCGATAGCAGCTAAAATACCTAAAGCAGGACTAGAAAAAATGCGACCAACGTTGCTCTTATCAAGAACAGAGTGTACATTTAGACCGCAGGAATCATCGCCGTTGCAACTGGTATCAGCGATATTGAGGAATGACCAAGTGCGACCGTCGTCGTAAGAGATCTGAGTACGAATCTTCTTATCGGCTTTATTCTCTCTGACTTTGTTCCAGTTATCAACAATATTAGCAATCAAAATACCTTCAATGTTCTGAACCTTTTCGATATCAACATAGCCCTGTGCGTTTCTGTTGGTGTGGGAAAGAGTTTTAGTAAAGTAGGTACCGTTGGAGTTGGAGACATAGAAATCACCGGAAACTTGGGTGTTCTCTTTTAATATATCAATGTGGAGAGAGTGCTCGCTTGATTCAAGAATTGTGATCTCGTACTCAGTGAAGCCACGAGGCTCTCCAGGAAAAATGGCTTCATCCCAAATTTCTCCATCAGTGGAAACGACAAGGGTAATTGCCTCAGTGTCTTGTAACTTGGTGGTAGCAATAATAAATTTGGAAACCACGGCAATACCAGTAACACCAGTAATGTCAGTACCATCAAGTTGAAGGATTTCCTTATTCTTAAACCAGTTGGAAGAGCTGGCAAGACGTCTGTTTTCAATGGAGCTGTCATTCGGGTCGGAATCAGAGTTGACTGCGCAAAGAATAGTTCTATCGTCACCTTGGTTAAAAGCCTTAGTGCTGTGAGTAAAAACACACTGATGAGCATCAGCAAACTTTTCACGCTTGTTACTGAAGTTATCGGTAGTGTAAAAATACTGCGGGACACACTTGAACTGGAGGTAATCTTCGCCGGAGCATTCAATACCAGCAAAAAGAACGTAGTCAGGGTTGGTAGCATGAAAAGCAAAGGGAGCACCATTAGGAACAGGGAGAACAGGAAATTCAATAGAGTACCAAGATTTGCCGCGGTCGTTGGTGGCAAAGTGGACTTTGCTGTCGGTCAAGATGTAGGCTCGTTCAAAATGATGGGGATGCGAGATGATTGAGAGAAAGTTTCCTTCCGAAGAAGACAATTTGACCTCATTCCAAGACTCGCCATCGTCAGTAGACCGGAAAAGTTTGGCTTTATCAGCAGTGTTCTCAAGATAGAGCAAGATCTGTAAAGAAATTGTTAGATTATTATTGAAAAATAGCTAAAGACGGGAATTTTGCAAATCCACTTACTGGACTATCTTCAAAATAATGCAGACCCTTAGGGGCTTTATCGAAGTTGGTGTGCTTGATTTTTGGCTGGAAAGCGGCAGATACTTGTAGTGATAAAAACAGGATCACTGAAAGCGCAATAAATAAGTTTCTCGTAAAGCCGGTGGCTGATTGCCGGCCATTGAGTGTATGCGCAAGCATTATGAATGATTTGGTTGCGTGTCTTGTGCGTTATCAAAAGGCAGTGAAGAGTTTACGCTGATTGATTGCAATTTCAGAGATTTGCCGAAAAAACTGGTGGAAAGTCAACGGCTGGACTCAATTCTAGTTGCCGTGAACTAGAAATAACTGTGTTAGCAAAATAACCTGTGAGTTTTGGTGGGAGAGGCGGAAAGTGCCAGATAAACAAAAAAAAAAAGTTGGAGGCAAATGTAAAGGAAAAAAGATCAGAACCAGGAAAAGACCGAGAGGTTTTGAAGGTCGTTGTCAAAAAGTTGTACGTGGATTCTGCTTGCATAATATTATAGCCAAAATGACTAATCCCAAAAAAGCCTCGAACTAGCTATAGTTACCTTACGCAACTGTGAAAATTGTATTCAAAAAAATTGAAAATGAAACAAGACGATAGTAAAAAAAAATTGCACTTACTGTATTACAGTTGTTTGTAATTTTTGATGGTTTAGTCTGTGCTGACAGTTGTTCGATAAGAAAAAATCGATGAGAATGCACTTGTCTATCTTGAAAGGGATGGAAAGCAGCAAAAAGACACCGAAATGCGTCAGGTAAAGAGTATGAACGTATTAACCAAAAATCTAGAACTTGATAAAAAGTGAAATATAGAAAAAAAGAAGAGAAAAAAAAAAGGAGGAAAAGAATGAATAAGGAGAAGAAATCTTTTTAAATAAGTTTTGTATCCAGTTTCTTGTAGACGTTTCACTGCTGATATTTTTGTAAAATACCAAGCCCAAAGATCGTTCCTACCTTACTTTCCTTAATTGGATTCTTTTTTTTGATAGGTCCAATAGATTTACAGTTCCCAATATAGAAATTTAATTTAGATCTAAAAAGCTGTTTTGGGCTTGTCTGATCTGATATCTAAATATGCGACTTTCTGCAATTTAATTGGTTGGTTTCATCTAAAAACTACTTGATTGTATATATATGTTGTTGGGTTAGGGTAGATTGATTAGCAAACAGCCTTCCATAAAGTCAAAAAATAAGAAAATAAAATTTTAAAAAAAGACATATTCATGGATTTTTATTAGAATAGTGACATGTTAATATTTAATATTTAAAATATTTTAAAATGTATTAATAAATTAGTAGTATTTTTCAAATATCCTATTTGTTTGGCTAGATACATATTCAGATAAAACCCCGGCGCGTGAACCAGTTCCGCTATGCTTTATTTTGTGCATGTGGAACCTATATGTGGTTAGGGTATTCACTTAAATTGGGAGTTTTGGACTAGCAGATTCTAATATTGCCAGCATAAAACCACTAACATAGAGAACTGTTTATTGTCGAGAGTTAATATATGCCGCCACTCACTACCTTTTCAGGCTTTTCACCTCCCAATTACATATAGAACCTTTAAGCAAAAAGTTATCCTACGGCAAAATATTTAACAACAAACATGGGTGGTGGTGATCTAAATCTAAAGAAATCATGGCATCCTGGTCTCATGAAGAATCAGGAAGTTGTCTGGAAGCGCGAGCAGGAAGCTCTTGCTGAAAGAAAGCTCATTGCCGAGCGTCAAAAGGAGATTCAGCGTGAGCGCGAGCGCAGTGAGCTTTTGGCAATGGAAGAAGCAGCCACCGGCAAGAAAAAAGTGCAACGGATGGAGTGGATGTATTCTGGTGTCACGAGTGGCTCTTTAGGTGCTACAGATGAAGCTGAGGCATTTCTTCTCGGCAAGAAACGTGTTGATACTTTGTTCAAAGAAGAGGAGGATAATTCACTTAAAGAGGATACAATCTCCGACCGCTTTGGTGGCAATGCTGTTTCTCTGACATCAGAAAGAGATCAGCTCGCAAAGGAGCGCGGTGATCCGATGCTAGCAATTAAGCGGAAGCAAATGGAAGTAGCTCTCGCACAAAATCGTCTGAAACAGAGCGCATCGGAAAAAGCATTACCAGCTTCGACCTCACGGCATTCTTCCAGCAGATATAGGGACGATTCTGGTCGACATAGGGATGATTCTAGTCGGCACTACCACAGAGAAAGAGACAGCAGGTCTAGTCGCTACAGAGATGGATCCAACGATCGGCCTAGGTTTCATCGAGACAGCTCTAGAGAGCGGACTAGCAGAAATAGAAATGATTCAAGAGAGCAAACTATTGGGAAAAAGGACGACTCAAGAGAGCGCTCAAGCCGGAATAGAGACAACTCCAGAGAACGATCTAATCGAGACATTAATGACATTAGAGACCGGTCCAGTCGGACCAGAGATTTTTCGAGAGAGAGATCTAGTCGATACAGAGACTCTTCTAAAGAAAGAAGTAGTAAAAACCGGTTTTATCGCCACAAGGACTCTTACGAGAGTTCTTCTCGATCTAGCACCAGTCGTCATCACAACTCTGGCTATTCACGGTCGTCAAGAGACCGCTCGCCAGTTCGTGATTCCAGTAGCAGTGATGGTATGCAACGGAGAAAGTTGCATGACGAGGAACGGAACAGACGTCTGGAAGAAATGAAAGCTAATGCGCGAGAGTTGGAAGATAATCGCAACAAGCGCGTGGAAGAATCTAAGCGAAGGGAAGAGGCGGTTGGACTTCGAGACGAGCAGGAACGTGCGAAAGGCCGTGGTCTCGCCCCGGATGGATTTATCGGCAAAAGCTAAAATTACGCATATCATACATACCAGGATCAGCCGCCCGCAGCTTATGGATTATCAACAGCGACACATGTAATTCCCCTGTAATTTAGTTCGCCTTGCACATTTATACGGCCATACTACAAAAAGAAAAAAGAAAAATTTCCTCGACATATTTCCTTTTTGTTACCCCTGCTGCGAGCCTACTTCAAAGATTGCCTGGGTGGTGCCGCTAATATTGTATTTGAAAGAATCATACAGAATTATGTATATATTCTTTGGCAAAGTTATTATTTATTTGAGAATTCGCAATGCACAATAATAATAATAATAATAATAATAATAATAATAATAATAATAATAATAATAATAATAATAATAATAATAATAATAATAATAATAAT
>JAJMRT010000009.1:0-64341 GCA_030558065.1 Geotrichum phurueaensis
TTTTTTTTTTTTTTTTTCATTTGAAGCCCTTTTTTTATTTATTTCAATTTCACAGTGATGAGATAATATTAATCTGGTAATTCTGAGTGTACGTCCGTCGATACAAGAAAATCTGCAGCTATTACTAGTAGCAGCGTAAAAAAAAATAAAAAATAAAAAATAAAAAATAAAAAATAAAAAATAAAAAATAAAAAATAAAAAATAAAAAATAAAAAATAAAAAATAAAAAATAAAAAATAAAAAATAAAAAATAAAAAATAAAAAATAAAAAATAAAAAATAAAAAATAAAAAATAAAAAATAAAAAATAAAAAATAAAAAATAAAAAATAAAAAATAATAAAAAAATAAAAATAAAAATAAAAAAAACAGCCGGAGATGATATAGACAGCTCGCAGCGACCAAAATTAGCCTCGGACGCCGAGCTGTTTTACGGACACGCATACTATATATCACGGTAATAAGTAGTAATAACTTCTCTTGAATTGCCAAAGAAAAAAAGATCATAGTCAATAAAACCTAGCAAGTCTCGGCCTTTATAGTAGCTCAATCATCATCGCAAATTCATTAACTTATCTATCAAGAAACCAGGGCTGAAATCTGATCACCGAATGGTAAAATGATTCATAGGCTTCAACTTTTAGGGCTTTCGGAACTAATACCTAGTGGTAAGATTTGAGAATTGATACAATGAGTGCTTTGAAAAATCTAAATTTCAAACGGACAATTCTAATGTAAACTTTCTCATAGTACTTTCTATATTTTGCGACAAAAAAAAGAGTGCATGGTGGCCCACTAAGTGCCAGTATATGATGCTATTCAATTAACAAGATCTAAAACGGGTTTTACTGTGGCTAGCTACAGCAAGAAATTCCAAGATTTCTAATTATCGAGTGGAAATGGAAGTTGTTAGCTACAGCTGGAAATGAAACTCAACAGTGTTGAAAGGACGGCAACATGGGAGCGGAATTGTTTCCTGCAAAAGTCATCCTACATGTCTTTAAAAAAAAAACGCTCACATTGAATCTACACTTGATTGACCTAATCCAGTTAAAAATGAAAAAATAAAATTTATTTCCCTCATCAAAAAAAAAGTTGTTGGAGCCCTCGCTTAGAAAAAGTGAGTAATATCGAACTGAAATCTGCCAGACAACTGAAAAATCGACAGTTGCTATTTCATACATGTAAAGATCAGCTTATGTGTTTGCGCAGCCGAAGCATCCAATTCTCACTAAATTACTGGAATTGCCCCTTCCATCGCCATTGCTTTTTCATATTTTTTTGGGACAACATTATGCTAATATATGTCCACAATTTCAGTTAAGTCTGCTTTACAAAATTACTAAGTCAAGTCACACATTAAATTTCAAATTAGATATTTTAATTAGATATTGCATATTAGGATTGTGAATCACATGTAGCAAATTTTATTAGACACAGTTATTAGTGGTGTAAACAATGTAGAATAATAGTTTTGACACCAATAGTTAAAGGGTCTTAGATCACAACAATAACAACAAGATCGCGCTTGAGAACTTCAAAGTTTCCAATCTCATCATCCACAATTTAGCATCACCATACCTGGTAAAAATATCCTGAACATACCCAGTTTTTCCGATTTTCATACCTTTTTTTTTCGAATTCATACATTTATTCACCTAGATATAGACTGTAGAAATTTTTTATCAGAAAAACAGTCCGTCTCTTTAAGCTTCAGCATATGCTAGAGAGAGAAAAAAAGCATCCAGAAAGTATTTGTCTATTGCCCATTCATATACACGCCTTTTTTTTTTTTTTTGTTACTTTGTTTTTGTAATGACCTGATTTATCGCTGTTATTTTTTTATCGTCTATAATAACAGGTGTTCTAGGACAAGCCATAGTTGGCATCTCGTATCCTGGAATTTCTGGTAAGCATTTTCTTCAGATGTCAAGTTGTAGTTCAATATTTGAGTCCAAAAAACTCGTGATTAATAGGTAGAGCTGTGTAAAGCTTGACATAGGGCAGTACGAGATGGCCGTTTAGCAACTTAGATCTCGCTCTAATAAAAAAGCATAGTGTTGGGATTAGGGAGGAAATTGTTGACTGTATAATCCACATTTATCAGCATATAAAGCTAAGCAAATAAAAATAAAAAACAGATTACAATTCAATTCAAACCGGTAAATGTAAAACTCTACTAAATTTCATCGAAGAAATCAGACCGTAACTTTTTTTTTTTTCCATTCTATAAAAAGTGTAGTCAATCTGGTAATTCGGATAGTTTGTGATTACAACAAACAAGTATGGGATTTTTTTTTTTTTTCCTTGCCATGCACACACGCCCTTGGTCCTTTTCTCATCAAGCATTATGACAACTTCCCCATACGTACCTCTAACTACGGTAAACTCTAAAAAGCAGAGTTACGGTACATAGTCCCTTTGCTTCTGGTGTTTTTTTTGTCCAGCAATGGAAGACAGCGGAACAATCAGTTGAGCTGAGTTGTACGTTTATTAATGGATCCTCGGGTAAGATTTTTCAAAAGTAATTAGAAGATAGGATGCGAAAAATAAAAATGTAATTTGAACCGGAGGTTGAGTCTAGATTTGCTCGAAAGAGACAGTCTTGACTTTATTTTTTTTGTACCAAATAGTCGGGTTCCCGGCAATTTCAGCTTTTTCCGGCCCCTGCCACTTAAAATTAACAGGCTGGGCACTGAGGTGTCAGCAATCTGCTCAGCCATAACATGCGGTCTATGTTGTATATTGTCAGGCTGGGGACCTGCGAAGCTTAGTAATGATATAAATATGGTCTTCCCACTCGAAGTTTTAGGCAAAAATCAAGGAACAAAAATATTTTCTCTCTACTCGTACCTATAGGTCTACTCGCACATCACGGCTCCCCTTCGCGAGTTTGCCCGTCACCCAGAAAAAAATCATGATATTTATAAATCAGTTTACAACTGCTGTGTTAGATTAAGAGTCTAGTGGGTTGCCTACAGTTAGACAAGCCTATCGCAAGGTAAAGTGTTGTAAAAAAAAACGGCCGCGCGAATTTCCTAGAATACTTCAATGAGGATTGGACCGTTGGAAATTCACCTGAAAACTGAGATTGAGGTTTTAGGAATTGCCAATTGTGAGATGAAAACAATTAGCTATGATATTCGTGGCATTTATCACCTCAAATGTATGCACTGCAGTGCTTCACTTTTTTTAATGCTCTGTGGTAGCCTAGCCATTCAAATACTTAATAGGCCAAGTACGCAAGCTATGGAATTAGGATGTTGTTGTAGTCCCAGGGACGTTGGGAAAACAGAAAAAAAAAAAAAAAAAAAGAACTGGGCACTGACTCAATTAGCAATCATGAACCGTGAGCCGACTTTGTAGAAATATCAGTAATGAGTTTTAATGGCTAGGAACTTCCGACTCTGTTAGATCTTTGACACCAAATATTTTTTACGCCTTTGGATTAGACCAGATGGGGACTCTCCGAATATTCACCGACTATGTGTCTTTTCCGAAGCACGCCTGAGCGGATATTAGAAAAGAATATTTCAATCTCAAAGGGTGAAAAATAATTAGTTACTACATAGATTACTACATCTAATACTACACACTTCAATCTCTTTTTCAGCACTACATCTTTGAAAAGTATTTTGCTCTTATCAAAAAAAAATTCTTTCAGGGAAATTCGAAACTGCCAACTCTTTTTAGATGGTTGGAGACAAACCAGGGATTCATTTTTTTGATGGTACGGTTGAGACTTGTCATTTTAAGAAAACTAGATATTGTCGGGAAAGCATACAACATACCTTGCGAACGTTTCATATTCCAGTCTTGTTCATATTCGCTTTTTTATCCTAAAAAGGCAAATCTTCTGGTTTTGCCTATTAATCTGATTACACCACACTTTACATTTTAAATTTCCCAAAAATGGGAATTAAAAATATTTTTTGTGTAAATTGATTGGTATATCAGCCCGATTAATCTGCGAGCAATAAACTGTCTTAGCTAAAATTACTTTATTTAGTTTGAATAAGCGTCTCATGCATGACTGCACATATCTGTAGATAGATAGGGGCACTAATTTTTTTTCTAGAAAAACTGGAAAAATAAAAAAAAAGAAAAAGAAAAAGAAAAGAAAAAAGTTAGAAGAGCAGCTGAAGGAATATGAGGATTCTGATTGTTTTGTTTTGTGGTCGGCAAATAAAATAATAAGGGTCTTTTTGTGATTATATTTTCTTTTTTAAAGAAAAAGAAATTCTTTTTTTTTTGTCTTCTTTCTCTCTGCCTGTAGATTTCTACGCATTTAGGCAAAGACAAAACGTACAACTGCTGCTAACATTGGGCCTTAATTTCTCTCCATTTTGTTACGGCTCACAGGAACATAAGCAAAAAGGCAAATTGTTGCTAGCAAAAGAAAAAAGAAAAAAGAAAATATTAAAATATTAAAACATATATATATATAAAAAAAAAAAAAGGTCACCAAAGGGCCTTTCCGGCCCCTGTACCCAAAGTATTTAAGGCTGGCGATATCTCCATAAACTAATTAGAAATCAAATTTATAGCCAGTTTTTTCTTCTTTTGTCCGTTCACTGAAGACCCTTCTTCCATTATCTCCGCCATGACCTATAATACTGTGCATCTCCCGCCGATCCTTTCGAAGCCATCATACGTCTTCCCGGACAAGCCTCTGCCTCCCATCAACAACCATATACAATCATACTCTGTGTCATTATACAATAACAATGATCTCCGCATCCTCTCAAAATTCAATTTTATAGACACACTCAGCTCGCCCTCTCCAGCGCAGAATCTTGAGATGCAACATCAGCAACACCTACCATACCAGCAATATCAACTGCGACAACAATCCCCACACCCACAACAGCAGTATCAGCCATATGGCCAAGCCTACGCCCAGTCCCAGCCATCAACATCACCCTCAGCATTGTCACCCTCAGCATTGTCACCCTCGCCCTCCACAGCATCGCTCCCCAGTAACCACACCCCCAACAACAGCTACGCCAGCACTGCATCTTCTTCTTCCCCTGTTACCACTGCTGCTACCACTGCTGCCACCACTGCATCAAAACGCAAGAAGAAGTCATCAAAGACCTATACCTGCCACTGCAACCGTTCCTTCACAACATCCGGTCACCTTGCGCGGCATATGCGCATTCACACTGGGGAGAAGAACTATACATGCCCGTATGCGGGCTGTTTTGCGCGGTTCTCGCGCCAGGACAATTGTATGCAGCACTACCGCACCCACTTGGGGAGTAATACCCGGCCCCGGACTAAAGGTGGTGCTGCTGCCAAGCAAAAAAAGGCCATGGCAGCCGACCTGCCTGCATTGGTGTCGCCCGCAGCCCCTGCCACTACGGCTTCGGCTCGGTCTTCTGCCTCGCCGATAGCTGTCCAGCCTTGATGCAACTTGCCTGTATGCCTGTAAAAGGACCCGAAAGATGGTTGGTTAGACGACTGTCTTATCTGTGTGAATATTTATTTTTTCCCCTGTTTTCTCATGATTTCTCATGTTTGTTTTTTTTTGTCCTCACTCTTTGTGCTTTCGGTTTGCACCCGACTAATGACTTTTTTTTTTGTACCGGCATTAAGCCTTCATGTTATCTATTACTACCACGATAATATCTATCTAATTTTTATTCATATATTACTTCCGCTTGCGAGCCTAATTCTCGTTTTTTGGAAACAATTTCAGATGTAGATAGAGTAATTTCACTATCACTGCTTAGAAGATGAAATTAATGCAACGGTTCGCATTTCCGTTTATTATAGATATATTTACAAAACAAATTGTTCTTTGTAATGGAGCCAGATCTTACTGACGCACCTAAAAAAATAAAGGTGAACTGTTAAGAAATTACACATTGAATTTATTGCTGTTACAGCTACCAGACCAGTAAATAATATCGCTTATATGAATCCGGAATACACTTGCAGCCAACAACCATTGTGAAATCACTACTGCAAGACTGTCTTAGACACATAGCAATCGTTGTTCAGACAAGCCAGAACAGAAAAAGACTCTGGCATAAAGTCGAATCACCAGCAGTTTAATACCTGCTAGTCTATTTAGCTAATAATAGTTTTTAACGCATTATAATTTCCAGCTTAGCTCCTTTAACCGCTCCTTTACTCGCCCGTCCTTAAACACAAACCGGCCGCCAGTGTTTATACCATTGTCACCGGCAAGAATTTTAGTCATGGCTTCTGCAAGGCGAGATGCAACCTCGGTTCGCTGGCGTTCCTGTGCTTCTCTTTTCTCCTCGCGAGTTTCTTGCGTTGATGGGAAATCAGAGCGCCAGAACCCTGGTGGCGACTTGGGGCGTCCCCAGAATGAGGCGTTATTATTGTTATTATTGTTTTTGTTGTTGACACCGCTCTGACCGCCGCCGCCACGTTGCTGCGCAATCGAGTTGCTGTTCCAGACAGCTTCCCGATGCACCGATGCTAGCTTACCATCATTTCCAGTGGCACCATTGACCGAGGTCGTTGCAAGCCGGTGAAACTCAATGCAGTTCTCGCAGTCGCACTGACCCGAAATGCAGTCCTTGCGTCGCTTTCCACGATACGATTCCTTGTATGCGTGTCGCAGGCCAGCCTGGCCGCCGTACTGGCTGTTAACCTGAAAGTCATCTAGATCCCAATTCTGTTTTTTCAGACTGACTTGTTAGACATTTTCCTGACAAAAAAAAAAAAAAACGGATCCAGCCCTGGCCGGCATGGCTACGCGCACAAAACTGGGTTTTGATTTTTGTAGGTAATCCCAGCCAGGCAAGGGAAGAAAAAAAAATTTGCCTTACTATTCCACAAGTTCATGGTAGTCGTTGATTCGTTCTATTTGATTATGCAGTTCTTGGCGGCGTTGCGCCTTGGTAGCTTGTGGCTGGATTTTCCCTGCGGTGCCGGCGGTCTTTCGGCTTGACTTGGCACCGGTAGGAGTGGTGGTGGGCATTGCCAGCGGCATCGCTATGGGAATCAGCGCGCTTCGTGTACCCTTCAACCGCTTTGTTTTGCTGTTTGTTGCAGTGCTATCAGTTACATTGTTCACAGTGGAAACTTTACCTCCATTGTTACTGTCTGTCGCCGCAATAAGGAGCTGAGAATCGATATCATCTTCGCCAAATATACGCAGATTTTTCTTACGAGAGGGTAGTGCCGAAGAAACCGTGGCAGGCATTTTCTTGGATGCTTTTTCTGTCGTTTGATTACAGGCGTTTTCGGCCACTTCGAGTCGATCTTGATCCAATGGTAGCTGTTGTTGTTGTTTTACCCTGGACGGAGAATATGTAGCCTCCTCTTCAAAGTTGTACTGTTCCTGCTGGTAAGGACGTGCAAACTCAATAGGCGGTGAGCTTTTGACAAGTGGCTTGCGCTTGTACGTCCTGATCTCCTCAAAGTCGTTCTCATCGTCATCGATTTCCTCTTGTTTGATAGAGATAGAAACTCCTTGACCGCTACGCTTGCCCTTATTGGGTGAACTTGAAAAAACCGGCGAAGAAACTAGGTTGGGGATTCCGCGGGCTTCCATGTCCAAGCTGTCAGTATGGAGTTGATTAGGCACATCTAATATACTGGTGGAAGGAGCAGCTGTAGGGTTTATAATCGAGACTGGCTTTGCGAACGCGGCCTTCTCATCGGTTTCGCCCCCCTCTTCTTCAGGCCCATCTAGCATGCTAATGACAGATACCTCCAACTGCGCCTTCTCACGAGAATCAGAGTTTGACGGAGCCGTTTCAACAAATAGGTTTGTGTCACTGCGCATGATTTTCCGTGTCCTGCTACCCCCAATTCTCCGCCGTTTCAGCTCAGAACTCGCGGGCACGTCATGATCTTCTTCTTCTTCTTCAGAGCTGTTTTCTTTGATTTTATTGTTTTCTTTAAGCGCTTCGAGTTTTTTCCGCCATGTTTCAATGATGTGACGGTCTTCAGCTCGCTTACGTGCAAGCTCGTTTATACTTTTCTGATAGGCGCGATTCATCTTTTCAAGCTCAGCATTTCTTCGACGCTCACGAGCAAGTTCACGCTCAAGCTGCACTTTTGCATCAAAGGCATCGGCAAGAAGCCGCGGGTTCTGTGACGGCGTGATCTGTAAATCAGCAAGGCTGTCGTTCGCCACCAGATCACCACCTTGTTTTAACGCATGCACCTCCAACTTGAGTCGCGCGTTATCATCGCGTGCCTGTTTTAAACTCGCGCGGAGACTGCTCACATCTAAAATGAAAATCATGAAATAAAAATAAAAGTGAATGAAATTTTGATTAGAGATTACCATTATGAAGAAATATGAACAGGGCTGGAAAAAAAATCTTACAGTCTTTAGTTTTACTCTGCTGAGCGCGCAGTAGAGACATCATGTCCAACTCAGTGTGAGTGAGAGTAGAGTACCAGTTCTCATACTCCTCTTGTTCCATGTCTGCGATTGCGTCAGTGCGAGAGGTAAGATTGTCGTCGGCAGAGGTCATGTCATGGTTAAGGAAACACCGTAGAAAAGTCAACGCGAAATTGCAATGGATTCAAAAGGCCCTAGCCCTGGCAACGCGTTTATAAGTCGCCTAAAACGAGAGTCCAGCATTTCAACCACCCCGTCGGCACAAACTCTTCCCAACAACAGCGACTCTGCAGTGTCACAGGGTTAAATGGCTCCAATTGTTGCATTCCAGTTTCAGTAAAAATGCGTCAATGCTTAATTTGGCAACTCATGAGCATCCGTTGTGCGTCACCTAGCAATGCAACCGGGAATAATACCTTTAATAGCAAAACTGGTTGAGACAATTGCATGTGGTCGTGATGCTTAGGCTTCAGAGGCAAGCTTTCTGAGACGGTTGCAGGTCGTTCAAACGGTCGAACGGCTTTAGCAACCAGCTGTGAGCACCGAAGATGAATCTGGCCCGGAACGGGTGCCTCTTTGGATTTGTTATACATACGATGAGTAATATCCGAATGGAGACTGCTGACTTGTACACAGAGGAAAGGCAACTCCGGCTGCTGCCATTAAAAACTGCCATGGAATAAATACAATCTTTTCTGTCTCTCTCATTGAAGTTACCCCACTGTCCAACTTTGCGTATAAACCAAAGTGAAGAGGAGCCAACACCAACTTTTGGTTAAATTGATGTCAACGGCCTGACCGGCTGTACGGGTCAAATTTTGCTTTCATAGGGTGAATTAGCTTTTAATAATCTTGGTACTGCGGTAACAGGCTACGGCTCTCCTAACTCCGGGATTACACATTCTTGCTTCTTTGGAACTTGGTAAATGAAATTTTTAATCGTCCTTGCCGTCTTCGTCCCATTAGGGATCAGCTCTTTAGTTGTAACTGCGACTTTGTGGTAATTAACTGTATAAGAATAGGATATGTCCCTTCTTGGTAGACGTACTTGTCTATCAAATTCATTAATCCCTGTTATAGCTGGCAGCCAGCCCCGAATTTGCGGCCCTGATCTCTTTGTGGCTCCTTGTTTAAATTATCACGATAGCAGCACCTTTTATCTACCTATTGAATGGTGTTTGTGGCCATGGTACCAACAGCAGTAGCAAAAGTAATATCAGCATCTATAAGTGCTTCGTCGGAAACGGCTTTTTAGGACCATGGCTAGTGGACCAGAGATGCGCACCAGCTACTGTTCCAGTCGTATCTTCCAATAAAGCTCATTCCCCAACATAGGAGAATATGATCAGCATTGCTTGTGTCAATATTGGAATTCAAAAAAAAAAAAAAATAGTTGAAGGGTAGTGTTTCTTCTATGAGACTAACAGTCTGAAAGATTGATTTTAGTCAAGACTCTGAAAAAATAATTGGGAACCCAAAAAAAACAGCAAAACAAATAATATCTACTAAAGAAGAAAAAGTACTTCCAGTAATCCAGATTTAATAACAGCCCAGAGCAGAATTTTAGCGATCTTCTCTCAGCTCCAATACTGCTTGCTCTACCGTGCTGTAATCTGTGGGTCGAGTGCGTAGTCACAGGAGGTACATCAAAAACGCATCGTACATGTACAAATTGTAACAAATGGGCCTGACTTTGCACATGTGAAAAAGGGAGACCCTTGGAAAATCTCAATTTACCCAATCGAAGGTATCGTTCTAGTACTTGGCTTTTGTTGTCTGAAACGCAAATTAGAGACACGACATTGGGTAGCTGCCAGTGCCAGCCACCTTTGCTGAATAATATGCAAAGTTCGTGATGTTGTTAAACTATTCGACCCTGCCGATCAGAGGGTTTGAGTTGAACCTGCCGAATTTTGCTTTTTAGGCTCCTGCAAGAACGCCCCGGTTCACAAAATACGCTAATCCTCAATGCATTTTAATTACCAACAAATATTTATGTACAACCATAAGCTCATAAACTTCAATATATTAGTTTGATAGACCATGCTCCTAAATGCACATGGAAATTATTTGTTAGGTAGGTTTTGTGTACTGGCAACTTGTATAAAAATGCGAAGTGCCATAACCAGGAGTTATGTGTTGCAGGCTGTTCTAGTTAACGGATACGGTTGCGGTACATCTTTATTTCCCTCTTCTTCAAAGTCGGTCCATACTAATTTCCGTTGTTGTTGTTTTTTTCTTGGCCAAGATTTTACCAGGAATAATCTGTATATTCTGGCTCAAGTAGATTATAACCACATATTTTTGAGACTAATACTAATACAAAGCAGGTAACATAGAAATTATGAATAAGCTTGCGAGGTGTATCTTGTTAAAAGACAAGGGCGTGCGCCGAGTCTGTTGAAATGGCATGGTAGTAAAGTAATAAATCATTAAAAAAAAAAAAAAGCAGCAACAGACGTTGTTGGACTAGCTATTCCGCGTTGCAGAATGCTTAGTGTGATTTGTAGCTATCTGTTTAGTAAAAAGACTGCCTGTCAAGGTTTTACCGGCGTGCTCTCACACTCGACATAACGCACTGAAGTGACGATCATGCCGGATTTCCCTTGACACACGGACTAATTTCGTGAAAAATTCGGTTCCATCGAAGTGAATGAAACATATGGTGAATGGCGCATTCCCCGCTAAGAGGGTTATTTTTGTTGTATTAATGTCTTCTGCGTATAATCTTTAAATAGTTATAAGGACAATAAATTGATTATATATATGTAGTAAAGAAACTGAGCATTTAAATTGCTAGATACAAGATACAATGTTGAAAGTGCGATACTATTTTACGTGGTTTATACTCAAGTCTTTAAAGTTTGGTTCAGATTTACTCCGAAAGAGTCAAGTTACATCTGTTTTATTCCGTGAACTTTCACCAACCGTCAGCTCAAATCCCAACTCTGCGCAGCTTTAAACTATCTTTTCAGTCTAATAACCAACAATTCAGTAGAGTTTTTAGTTTTTATTAATTTATTATTAGTTAGAGGGGGCTCCATAGTTCCAATTTAAGAGTTGTTAATTTTGTGAAGATGCTGGCAATGAGCGCATTGGCAAAGATAAACCTAGCATAGTCTACTATGAAAAACAAGGAGAAGTAACTTGAAAACTGCTAAAATCAGATGGTAAGCTAGACAGTTCTCCTCTTACTTAAAAAATAGTTCTTGGGGCTGTAAACATGAAAGACGACGCAGGTTCGTGGTTGGTTGATAGTTGCAGATGCGTTCTTAAACTCAAACTTCCAGCTAAAAGGAAAATGATTTTGCTAAACTGATCATGTACCAATCCTAATAAGACAAAATACCAGTATCTAGGGTATTTATCAAATATTTTGAAAAAAAAAAAAAAAAAAAAAAAGAGAATTTTCATGAGAGCCCTCGTTTTGATTATCCCTGACAAAGTAATGTTTCCATTTTTTGAATACTATTCTTTAAGTATAACAGCAGTGCTGTGGTAATTTTTATTGAGAATCTCTTTGGTTTCTTGGAAAACCCGAAGACTCAAGAAGTGTAATATAACGCACTATAAGCGATAGTCTTCTATAAATTATAGAATTCATATAACTACTGATCTTATAGTCTTGGTCACAGAAATGTCCTGATTTCTTTCTAACTGTTTCGCTTTCATAAACTTGCATATATATAACGATGGACTATTGAACTTTATTATCTTCAAATTATCCCCATTTCTTGGAAGCGGGTGTGGCTGGAGTAAAACCCTGAGCCCGTTTCAATAGACCTACTTGTCTCTGAAAAAAAGAGTAGGGCTTGGAACCTATATTTTCACGAAGCCAAAACATGTACTTATTTTCAATACTACTCATTTTAAAAAGAAGCCCTTGCTAAAATAAGAATTTCAAAGGCTGAAGTAATGAACTGATTACAGGCTTATAACCTGTTCTAGTAATCAAAACAATACCAAATGAGAGGTCTACACCATGAGTCTATTACGCGTATAGAAGTTGTGTTTGGATTCATTATTTATCCTCTCAGACTAAAATCAGAAACTTGTAATTGGGGCTACTCAGAATTAAAGATCTGCCTACTACACTGATCTATAGCGGCTAGGATTTCCCATATTGCCTGTCTTTTTATATTTAAAAAATGCAGTTCCACGTGGCAGATTTTTGAATCACAAGAACCTTAAGAAAAAGCCGTTCTCCTGAAACTGCATCACGATGCTGGTCGCTTCAAAACTTATGATGGAACCCCTTAATGCTGGGGAAAAAGAGATTATAAGTGTCTAAAAGAAAATACTGACGTTAATCAATACAGTTTTTAGCAAGCTCTCAGCACTCGAATTGACATATCATACTGTTTGGGTTTTTTCTGTCTGCCTGATAGAATGTTTCACAGCGCTGGTAAAAGCTAATGTTTTTTGGATTTCAACTCTTGCCTGTACATGGTATTTTCCTTGACAGATTAGCCACTCAAACCGTATTCATCCCTGGATCACCCATGGGCTCACAGTCAAAAGCAGCAGTGTGAGTTGCACAAGGCTGAAATACGGCGACTCGATAATAGTTGTATCCCACTCATGAATAGGTAATAGTGATGTTAGAGCAATTAAAGACGGCACGCCTGAAACCTTTGGGCTGGCAAAGTGAAGAATAAGCGCCGATAACAGCGACTGCGCGTGCACGCGCGCAGGGAAACCTTGTATTTTGAGCGCGTACATAACCGCCAAGTACTTGCATCGTGCAAAATCTACGGCATGTATGGCTTCGCTTTTTCAAAGTATAGATGCTTTCATCAGTTTTCATCTCAGGGTCAATTCTCCTTCGGGTCAATTCTTACAACTCAACTTTTTCACACTTTTCTGTAGAAAATTTGTTTTAGAACAAAGTTCAGGGGGATTGTGATCTTTGCAAATAGCGGCAATCTATTCCCGCACCAGATGTGATGCGGATTTCCCCACCCTCAACGAGACAAGATATTGCGGCTCATGGTGGAATTCGGTATTCGATAATCTCTGCACTATCAGGTACAAGCGGGCTACCAAGAGCGCCATGCGAAATAAATCTGGTGTCTCCTCACTAATTTATTACCACAGCCCGTCTGAAAATAATTGAGTGTAACGATGATCACAATAATAATAATTAAATTGTGCATTTGCCAAAATCAGGTTTCAGATTGATTTAGGACTATTTAATCGCAAATGATACAGCGATCGATAGTTCCCATTTCTAATTGCCGCCGCGTTGTTACTGCTTCTTCGCAAAATGTACCAGAAGAATAAGTCGAAAGCGAGCTGATTACCTTGCAAGAACAGTTGAGTAATTATATTTACAGTAAATATAATTATTGTGATTATAATAATTATAGTGTTCCTACATGCTGCTGCGTAACGCTCTGCGCGGTGATGTGATATGGGTGGCTCGATCGCCACGGCATACGCCCCAAGAAGAAGTTTGCTCTAGTGACATGAAAAATAATACGTACTAAGCTCTATAAGTAATCATTGTCTAGCTCTCGGGACAATTGTTACATCTGGTAATACGCAGATAATCCACCTGCTGTTCATGTATTCTTTTTTTTTTCCAAAAAATAGATTCATTCATGACGAAATTTGAGCCGTTAAATGCGAGAACCTTTAATACTTGCTAAAATATATATGTATAATATATTATGATTTTGCAGATCGCCATTATTAACAGCGACATAATGCGGGTATAATAAAGTAAAAAAAAAAAAAAAAAAACTACCAAAGTTACACTCCACATGTTAGATTACAAGCTTTATTATGGTGTAGTAAATTCTTGTTTATTACCACCCGCAGTTTCCAGGTTTGAGAATAGGTGTAAGTGTCAAAAAACTTTAAAGCTTTGCGCTTTGAGGAGCCGTCAGAAATTATCTTTTTTTTTTAGATATATATATAAGCATTTGTGTGCCCATTGTACAGCTAGCAAAAGTTTAACTCGCCGTGCTCTTTTCAACAAAAAAAGACTGAAAGCTCTAACATCACTTATAATTGAGAGCACTGCCATATTGGAGTATCAGATGTAATACTTATAGACTTTAGCTTTAGGATAAAAGAATTTTAAACTCATGTCATTGACAGATCCAACTTTCTCATCAAATGCAATAGATTGCAAATGAGCACAGACCTTAGGTTGATCGTGACTATGTCACGAAAGCGCAACTATGCAAGCATGTCCCAAGTGCCGCCGGCCATTACGCCAATTGTTGTCTTACACAAGGATCTTGTATCGATTTAAATTTTAGTAAAATAATGGTGCTGGGTGCGTTTCTATCTTACTATTACAAAAAGGATGATGTGCAAAGCTCAACACTGACTCTGTAGCACAGAATTAGTGTTGACCTGTCGGGCAGAGCACTTAATGTTTTGATTTATTTAGTTTCATCACCGTTGTGATTCTCAATAATATACTAACTCTAAGCGACCATATAACATCACATTAAACCTGATCGTCGCATGAAACAAGGTTTGATGATATTAAAACGGTTTCATGCTAAACTAGATTGAAGAAAAAAGTAGTGAGAAAAAAAGCGTTAAATTTATTCCAGCTAAAACAGTTGCGTGATTTCAAATAGCCCTGTTGCAAAGTGAGAATCACATCTTTTAATAAGAACTATGTGCTCTAACCCCAAAGTAGTTGATAGCACCTAAAGAATAGACAGACTTTTGCGGTATGTCAAAAGGTTTTTTGATGAAGCTTCCACAGATTTTTAATTTGCTTACCCACTGTTCGGCCCCAAGATGTATTATCAATTTTAAGTACAATTTGTGTTTAGTAAAGCAGCACATGGATTTAAATAAATGCTTTAGTAGCAATAAAAAAAAATTACAATTACCGTTGGCTACATATATATGTATATGCTGCGCATCCTTGGCCGCCCATGCCCCTAGACCCAATCACCCTATTTTTTTGAAATAGCTTTAAAAGCACATGTAAACACCAAAATAAAAAGTATACAACTAGACTTGAATTTATCGGATTTTCAATTTTTTCCAGTAAAAATTAATGAAAATAACATCCAGAATGCTGTGGAAGCATATATGACGTCTAGTGTCCCAACTTTTGACCCAATACCGATTTAAAATAAATTTAAAATCTATTTTTTAATATATGCTAATTTTATATTTTGTCTACTATACTTTTATAAATTTTTGAAATAATTTCTGAGTATATAGCGTTAATAATACAGTGCTTTGTTTGTTTATAATTTAAATGTCAAAACAACAATAGAGTGATTGGGTCTAGTAGCATGGGCAGTCAAGGGTGCGCAGGCTATATATATTTAATTTAGCGGCAACTAGCAGTCAGAAGCACATGTCTGCTCGCAGCAGCATTTTGAAAGCCAAGGCACTTTATTATTTTGCTTCATATTTCTTTTTTTTCAATTTTAAAATTATAAATTTTTGTAATACCAGAGATGTTGCTTGATTGGTAATTAGTATTATGAAGAGAAGGTACTAGCTAGCTTTTGATTTGTACACGAATAATAATATATATATGAAATATGCTTTTATGAAAAAAGAAAATGAAGAAAATAAATTAAAAACAGCATCATGCTCAGTTCCAATCTAGATTTACGCCCAGGCACCAAGCAAAGCCATCAGAGTTGCGCCAAGGGCCATCCATGCGTAGGCACCATGCACGGCTTTGAGCGATGAGTGGGTAAACTCATCCGAGTGCAAAAACACTCAGCCCATAAGCTCAATCAGCAAGCTGTAGATAAAGATACCAGCTGAAATAGAGTCAAAAACACCGTTGGTAATAAGAGAGCGGGGCGAGTTGAGCTCAAAGGACTTGCGCACACCAAGGCCAATGGCAATGCCGACCGGCGTGGTGACACTAAAGAGAAAGACAAAGAGCCAAGGCACCCAGAAATTTTTAGGCGGCCAGGGTGTTCTTTCCAGTCGCGCACCAAGTCTAAGTCCCTCAAACATTTTATAGAAAACAATGACAGCATAAAGGGTTTTGAACTTATTGTTAGAGACAGCAAGGGTAAGCCCAACAAAAAATGGAGTGAAAAACAATTCCGGCTTGTAGCATGCAAATGTTACTGATTGCGCCACAAGATTTTTGTTTTTGCTAATCGGTTCTACCAGAGTAGTAGTAGTTGTAACAACAACAGATTGCGTGTCGGTTTTCTTTTCAGATGTAGTATTGTCCTTAGACTCATTCGGTGTAAGACCAGTAAAACTGGCAATTTCCAAACCTTTTTTGTTACTGCGGGACAGGGAAGTTGGCTCAGTTTTATGCGGCTTGGGGCTACTAAAGTTAAACGTATTCCCCTGGGTAGCCAGTGCGTTGGGCCCATGTGTGTGGACGGGCGCACTCACATCAGCCTTACGCGCCTTCTCAGCAATCTTAAACTTGGTGACCAGCTCAATAAGGAAAGTTACAAAAATTGACAAGAGTGCGATACCGTAAGCGTAAGGTAAATTCCTGAACGCGTCTAATAAACAGGGACTACTAAGGTTTTTATGAGCTTCAAAAAGCAGATAAATAAATGATGTTGCAAAAATGACAACAGAGCCAAAATATTGTGCAAAGAAGTAAACAGGATACGGGAGGTAAAGTTTCTTGCCACAAGAGGCAACAAGAGGAAGCAAAACACCAATCATTGATGCAATAAGCATTACAAAGATGGAAGAGATACGAAGACATGTGCTCAAAGATGAAATTTTTGAGAGGGCTGTCGCGACTGTATAGATGTGGAATTTGAGCTACCATGATAAAAAAAAAAATGTAATTTCTGATTTAGATTTTGACTGAAATTGTGATATAAATCAGGGAAAGATAACTAAGAAAAAGGCGAAATCATTCGGCTTTATACTTTGAAACTGAAAATAATTGGAATTTAGAAATGCTTAAAAATGACAACATGATTGAGAATTGTTAATAATTTAAAAAAAATAACTTAAAATCTTGATCACTCAAAAATTTTAAAGTATGAATGAAATGTGTGAATAAATGGGAATTGAGATTTCTTGGAAGTTGTGAATGCTTAAAAATATATTTACTTCTGTTTGTTGAAGGTTATTTTGCAATTTATTTTCTTAACTCTTTACCACTACCAAAAAAAAAAAAAAAAAAAAACCAGAAGAAGAAATTGAGGATCACAATTCTCATATTTCAGAAAAAGTCAGGTTTTTTTTTTTTTTTTTGTAATAATTGAGAAAAGGGTCTAAACTGGGATATCAGATGAAGCCATCAGTGGATTGAAAAAGAAAAGAAAGGTGGATCTAATGATGATGAAATCGTTTTTTTTTTGGTTAAAGATCTTGAAATTGCTCATTGTGAACTATTTTTAACCATCTTGTTTAATTTTTTTTGGAAGCGGGTTTGCTCTCAATTCGGGGTTTGCTCGCCCGTCTCTCAGACACTACCCATCTAGGACCAAAAGGCGATCAACACCAGTAGCAACAGGCAATGAGAGTGTCACCACCTTACATCATAATACCTGTTTTTCTGGTTTACATCAGAGCTGGCCAGAGCTAGTTTTGGCTAGTTTTTAGTACCTTTAGATTTGTCAAGAATTTTTGTAGAGCGACAGGCTGAATTTAAGGTGGATACTGCCAGCAGTCTGCGCTGGACATAATTCCAGCGCATGGGAGACAATAAATAAGCTTGAAGACCTGGTTTTTAGATCTGTTTACTGCTAATTTGAATCTTGAAAACCAAGACTCTATACCACTTGGGAATTTGTTTTTTTGCAGGACCATAAGTAGATAGAGAATTGGACCACAAGGCATATGATTAATTCTCGACTCTAAACGTTTTTACGGGTACCTACCGGGTGGAACTTACCAACATAGTAGTCACAAGTATAAAAGTGAGAAAATTGGCGTTTGTCTCCACAAGTTGTCAATGGATAAAAAAAAAGAAAAAGATTTGGCTATCTACAAAAGAGACTTGTAGGAGTCGCTTTGCTTCAACCACTGAGACAGGGCTCACATTGATCCAGATACGACAATAATAAAGACAGTGGTAAAATCACTTGTTGACTAACCAGATTTGTTTATTTTTCTTCTGTTAGATAATCTATAAATATAAAATTCCAAAAAGGCCGTCCATGCCTTCAACGTCAACATTCACTGCCTAGCAACCAGATGACTGATTCAAAACAATAAGCATTAAACACAGCTACAATTCATTCTCCGTGTCTCAGCTGCGCTTCGGCGCCGTGTACAGCGGAAGGCCAGCACTTTCACTCGTCTTGATGACCATGTTGCGAACGTTATCCCAACCACCAACAATGATCGGCTTGCGAGAATCGAGAACAATGCGCAAAACAGCGGCAATGTTAGCAATCAGCTGCTCGCGTGAGTGTGACGAGAGTCCCACAAGCACCGATAGCGAATTTCCTGGTGCCGGGGCAGCGACCACGCACGAAGAAATGTACTTGACCTGGCGGCGGATCACCGCAGGGTCAGCGACGACAGCAGCAGCACGGTTCACCTCAGCTGGTGTGGCATCTGAGCCCGGCACTGGCTGAAAAGTGATCGGCAGCGGCGACTGCATCGCTGTGCCTGCTGGCTTGTACACAACCTTAGGGCCAAGAATAGACTTGAGGGCAGCAGCTGTGATGCGGTTTCCGTCGTATACAATCAGATCAAAGTTCTTGACAAACTCAATAGCAGCCTTGTGCTGATGAGTGGACGCCTTGCTAAACCGCGAGCGCAGCTTAGACGTAGAAACAATTTCCGCAAAGAGATCGTGCGTTAGCGGCTTATTCTCCGCGTTCTCGTTGGCGCCGACAAGCACGTCGATATACTTGGCCTGGGGGTTATCAACAATCATGCAAATCGAAAGGTCCGACGCCTTTGGCCGCACACGATGCGGGACGGGTATCAGAGTCGGGTCCGGTCGTGAGCTGCTTTCGGTGCTGCCGGTCACGCTCTCAAACAAATTGATCTCAAGATAGATCGGCTCGCCCTCCACGCGCTCGTTGCTTACAGGCTCGGTCTGGCCTGGTAAAAGAACAGATTTCTTTTGTGCCCGCCGACTGCTCTGCGCCAAAAACTCTTTTTGTGCGTGTGTAAGTAAGGATTTGCAAGCCTTCTTGAGCTGCACCTGGTCAAACTGTTTTGGAATCAGGATGGGCTGCTTTTTGACGTCCTGTGCGGCAGGCTTTTTAGGCCGGTTCGAATTTGAACTCACCACTCGCTTGGTGAGTTTTGTGTTGTTAGTAGATACGACCATCGTTCCTGATGCAATGGTTGGTTGTAAATGTCGGACGGCAAGTGGTAGTAGAGGTTGGACCGATATGAACGCATCTAAAGCTTTTGAGCCAAGATCAGATCGCTCCCAAATTTCAGTTGGGAGAAAAATTTGTGCTGGGAGGAACACAAAGAATATTTCAGAACGATGGAGTTTTCATGACATGCACAGGGTCTGGGGCAAACCCATTTGAAAAAAAAAAAAAAAAATTTAAGCCCACTCTAATTTATCTACAATTCTAATACACCATAGATCAATCATCAAAAAAAGAATATACATTCATGTTCATTCAACTTCCAAATTCCTTAGATTACTATTTTGCTAAATAAATTAAAACTTGGAGAATTGCTTCTTCTGGCTCTTGCCGGTGCCGCTGGCAACTCTAAGGACGTTGAAGCGAACGGTCTTGGAAAGAGGACGGCACTGACCAACGGTAACAACATCACCCTCAGTGACACGGAAAGCGGGGGAGACGTGGGCAGCAAGGTTCTTGTGTCTCTTCTCGTAACGGTTGTACTTGGGGATGTAGTGAAGGTACTCACGTCTGAGAATGATGGTACGGTGCATCTTGGTAGAGACAACGGTACCGGTGAGAATCTTACCACGGATGGAGACAAGACCGACGAAGGGGCACTTCTTGTCGATGTAAGAACCCTGGATAGCCTCCTTGGGAGTCTTGAAACCAAGACCGACCTCCTTATACCATCTCTTGGTCTTCTTGTTGACCTTGGCCTTAGAGTTTTGGAAGATGTGAGGTTGCTAAGAGAGAACGTTAGTATTTTGATAATGAAAAAAATTGAAGATAATGCAATCAAAGCCAAAAGTCATGAAAAAATAAATATGGTGTCGAAAAAACATTAAGAGCGCAAACAGAGTCGATAAAAAGTTACTTTGTAAGATAGATGTCGGTATGTTGTATTCTTTTGAAAAGTTTTCATCTTGTCTGGATCATCATGTTATTGCAGTTGTCGTTTATCTCAGTAGACCAATAACCATTTTTCATGAACTGATGAACCTCAAATGTGCAGCAGAGGGTGACAATAGTACTAACCTTTTGGAAAGCACGCTCGGATTGAACGGTCAATTCGGAAGACATTTTGAAGTGTTGTAGTCTAGACGGTGATTTAAAAGAATCAAGGTGAGCTCGTCAACAAAAGAGAGAAGGGAAAAAAGAGAGAAAAAAGAGGAGAGGAATAAAAAATTTTCGAAAAACTAAAAAAAAGAGAATACAAAAAATTTCACATACATTGTGTGTCGTTATGTAAGTATGTGTGTATCATGTAGGTAAGCAGGAAAATTATGAAGACCAAGCACTACGAGGGCGGGTAACTAAAGATAAAAAGTGTCGGTCGGTAATTTACGCCAATTTAATTTTGATGTAGTATATATGAGACTGAATCTTTAAATTTCAGTTAGGGCATAACCCTAATGGTTTTGCCTAAATGCTTACACTTGATATCACACAAATCAAACACAACAGTGTTGACATCGTTACAACAGTAATGTACAAATGATACTGCAACTAAGGATTGAAGACTACAGAAGACTGTGAAACTGATTCGTTCAGAGAAAAATTATACACTCATGGTGTTTGAGTAATCTCAAGGAGTAACTACGTGTCTATCCCAAGTTCTGAGAGCATTTGTCATAATCTCTCAGAGTAGCAAGTGTGCCACTACAAACCAAAATCAACCAACAGACAATGATATATGTAGCATATATATGATCAAGACCACCAAGAGCCAGACAAGTGTCATTCATTTACTACCATTCATAGTTATATATACTGGTCTCAGACTTGCCTTTTAAGTAATCACATTTCTCTCCACGGTAGCTGCGTTCTTGCTCACCATCAGACGGTATCAGAATAAACTCTCGAGGTACACTAAAATCCCATACTTGGCAGCTACATGAGTAGCAATCAGAGGTCAGTCAGAATATTCAATTGAATTTACCTTAATGTTACTTCTGTAGAGCGTAAGCGGTAGAGATAGAACGCAGTGTTGTGTGTAATAAGAGACATCAACAGTATCTGTAACATCCTCATTGACCTTGATGAAAGGAAAAGGAAAGGAGAACATGAGCAAAAACTCTTAATTAATGTTTGTTTTTCTGGGTTCTACTTCCAGTGTTCTTTTTTATGGTCACTAAACTACGAGTACATGTAATAGCATTTAAACTTTGGCTGTTTAGTTTCAAGTCTTATTTACAATTATGTCAGTATGTTGATGTTCCTTTTGCTATTGAAATCTGGCTGCATTTTCCATGCTTCAACAGCCAATATACCCATAGGATACTCTTAGCATTAGAGAGTGTTAATTTTCGTTTGTGGAAAAACAGTATTAGGTCATATCAGAGACTTTAAATTATATAACTTATATAAATATGATATAAGGTATTATTATCATTTAGTATCTATCCAGCCTTTTTTGGGCAATGTTTTCAAAGACACTCCCCTTTATGGCTCAACCAACTAATGCTGCGATAGCGTAGTCCAATGGGTCCGAACCGCCAGTAAGTCTGGCCAGAACGACTACCACAGCTTACTTCACCACCAACACTTTCCTCTCCTGCTCCATGATAATTTCTGGGGTTTTTTTTGTTGGAAATATTCAACATATCTCATACTCGCATGATTTTCACCACCTGGTGATTTCAGAATTACTCCTCCCTGTCAGTCTTTCTGACTCTTACTACTTTTAACTCAACTCCCCGACCCTGCTACTGCTCGACCACAGCCAACCCAAGCTCGTACTTTTCAAAACCATTTCCAACCAGACGTATCTATGTGCGAGTCTGCCGCAGGTCTTGATAAACCGGCAACTTTGAAAAAGGACTTGCCTAAAAAAAGAACAAAAACCGGTTGCCTGACCTGTCGCAAGCGCCGTATCAAGTGTGACGAAGGCAAACCACACTGCAACAATTGCATTAAGACAAAGCGCAAGTGCGAAGGATACAAGGTCCGCCTCGACTTTCGCGAAGGCCTCAACTCAAGGCACCGGAATCCAGAGTATGAAATTCCTTACGGCCAACTACCAGTTGCACCTGTGAATTTGCAGATACCCGACGTTAATATGCATTCCGTTGATCTCGAGATTGTCCAGCACAACCCGAATGTTTTTAGCCATGCCGTGCAGCGAAAACAAAAATCGTCATCACGAAGCGATGAGAGGAGGAGCCCGCTACAGTCGTCGGCCGCATCGTCCGCTGCCACCACTCCATGCAGCAGTACGTCCTCGATCCACACGGTTTCGCCACTACCCAGGGCAGTCCCGTATCCATCTCCCCAGTCTGCTGCTACCTCTCCATTCTCGCAGTTACTTCATCATATTGTCCACATTAATCAACAGGGTTTAAACGATGCAAACGTCGGCCTGTACATTCCAACAGCGACAAACTCGCCCCTCATGGCCGAAAAAGTATTTTTTCTATTCAACTATTTTGTAAACAACTTTGGCTCTAGCATGACGATCATAAATCGAAACCCTTTTGTGCCCAATATTCTCGTGTCAAATGTGACTGACCGTCGGGGACTCGAGCACTTTTGGACGTATGATGCGCCGCTCATGGCCCTAAACAGCCCACATGTGCTAAATGCTATACTGGCGCTTGCATCGGTACAGTATATGAACTCTACTGAGCCTAAATACAACGACTATGAGTTCAACAGCATGGAATATTACCAAGCTGCTGTGCGTGGCCTCCGTAAAGATCTCAAGCTTCAGCGCTACACAGACTCGCTAGCCGCGCTGACAACAAGTTTGTTGCTTGCCTTCTTTGAGACTATGTACGGTGACCTCACTCAGTGGTACAAGCATATGAGCGGTGCGCGAGACATTATTAATGCCATAGACCTCGGACGGCTGGCCGCGAGCGCAGGTCCGCTCTATGAAAATGGCCCTGTAACCTACCTCAATGCACAGAGTATCCCCGCAATACAAGCCTGTGACATACTATCGTCGTTCCTCCACATGGAACTGATGCAGAGCGCTATTGGTCGTACACAGCTACTACTCCCCGTAAAGTTCTGGGACCAGATCCCGCTGCGGCACGGCCAAGATCGAAGTGTATACATGTACGACCTATTGCTCAAGATTTCTTCTAAGCTCACGTCCTGGGTGGCAGGCGACACAGAAAGAAAGGAAAAATTGTATAGAGATACGCCAGGGCAGCTGTCTCCATTAGAAAATCCGGACCAGGTTTTGGCCGACCTTGGTGAGGCCCGGCGGTCATGGAACGGTATTAGACTTGAGCTTCAGCAGTTCGAAGACAACTTTGCTAAATATTTGCGCCCATTACCATTGAGAGGCCCGCCTACAATTACCCCATTCGGGCCTTCTAATAATTACACCTCCTCGTTCGACCACTTCTTTGTGATTCTGCTAAACATGTCATGGATCATCTTGAAACGAAACAACCCAGATGTCCCCGCGCATGGGTTTCAGGCATTGCGATATACTGCTCAAGACGGTGTACCAAACATGCTAGAAATCCTGCGTGCAATTCCACCCACGGTCCCTGGTCCAATTGGTCACATTGGAAACGAGTCTCTGCATCCTGGACAGACTGTCCGAATTTTAGTTGACACATGCGTGCCAATATTTTTTGCAGCTATTCAGGTTCGCGAACACAACCAACAGGAATGGATTCTAAATTGGCTTATTCAGTGCCACAAGTACACAGGATGGAACACTACTAACAAAATCATGACAGGCATTCAAAAAGCTTGGATGCTTCAAAAGGCTAGTATTGTGGAAATGACCAAAGCTACATCTACGTCGCCAAACTTAAGTGCAGGCTCAGCGATATCTCCAAGCTCAGATCATAACACCCCTTCAACGTATCCGGGTAGCTCACCGATGACTTCCCCAGGGCTGCCCGACCCTAAAGCTAGTAACTTTACTGCCGAACCCCTTATTGCAAAAGATAAGGAATCTTCTTTAATAGAGAATGCCAGGGGTCTTTTCTAAATATACTTAGATAAATATTTTTTCGTCCATTACTATATTTTTTATTAATGAATTGTTTATGCATTGTTTTTTTTTGTAATCTCAAGTTCACGAGCTAAGTATCAGCCGTGCATTATCTAATCACCAAATTGATTTTTGCCAAAAAAATTTTTATTCTCCCAAGCAAAGGTCATTCTGATTTCTTCCGCCCGTGTGTCCCTTTCTTCTAACAACCCTTTACGAATCCAAGAAACATCTATATACACGATGGTTAAAAGAAAGAGAGCCGCCTTGCTTCCCACCAACATTGCATTGCTCCAGAATTTGGTGCGACGAGATCCGCCCTCGTACAAGGAAGAGTTTCTGTTACAGTACCGTCACTACGAGTCCCTAAGAGACATTTTCATGGCCAACCCCGCGTCCGAGGAGGGTGCCACGGAGTTCAGTGAGCTCGTCGGATTTGTTTCCCAGGTTTGCTCGTGCTATCCTAAGGAAACTGCTGTGTTCCCTGCTGAGCTTGTCAAGATGCTGCATGAGCACCACCACGAGCTGCCCAGCGAACTGAGGGAGAAGATGGTACAGTGCTTGGTTATGCTTAGAAACAAGGATGTGATTGAGGCACAGTATCTGATTCAGTCATTATTTCCGTTGTTAATTTCTACATCGTCAAAAGTCATGCGTTCGCAGATCTACAGTGCTTTGGTGACGTTGATGAAGATCTCTAACACCGGTACTAAGAACCAAAAGCTCAACAAGCAGGTCCAGGCACTTTTGTTCAACCTGTTAAGTGATTCGGAGTCAAACGGTTTGTGGGCCACCAAGTTAACCAGAGAGCTTTGGAGACGTGGTATTTGGGACGACTCGCGGACGGTTGAAATTATGACACAAGCAGCACTTAGTAGCAACCTCAAGGTTGCATCCTCCGCTGCGAGATTCTTTCTCAGCAGTGACAAGGAGCGTGAAGAGGCACAAGAGGCGCCCTCGTCTGATGAGGAGACTTTTGATTTGGACGCGCTCAAGCATAAGATGCAGGTTAACAAGAAGACTGGCCGCAGAGGCAGAAAGCTTGAGAACGCCGTGAAAACCGTCAAGAAGAAGAATGCACGCATTTCCGCAACATACCTGAATTTCTCAGCTATTCACCTGCTAAGAGATCCTCAGGGTTTTGCTGAGACTCTGTTTTCCAACAACCTGAGCGGAAAGAACAGCAATAAGCTGGATCTTGAGCAGAAGATCCTTTTTACTAACCTTGTGTCAAGACTGGTTGGTGTTCACAAGCTCATTTTGCTTGGTATTTATTCGTTTTTCCTCAAGTACCTCACGCCGAAGCAGCGCGATGTTACCCAGTTTATGGCTGCTGCTGCGCAATCCTGCCATGATCTCGTGCCCCCCGAGTCTGTCACCCCCATGATCAAAAAGATTGCTGATGAGTTTGTCAGTGATGGTGTACAGGCTGAGGTTGCTGCCGCTGGTATTAACACTATTAGAGAAATTGCATCGCGTTCACCCCTGGCTATTGATGCCGACATGTTACAAGATCTGACTGAGTACAAGGGTTCCAAGTCCAAGGCCGTCGTGATGGCTGCGAGAAGTTTGATTGCTCTGTATAGAGACATTGCTCCAGAGATGCTTAACCGCAAGGACAGAGGCAAGACCGCGACAATGGAGATGTCCGCCGGAGATAGAACTGACGTTAGATACGGTGTCGAGACGACCAATGTTACTGGTATCCAGGGTCTTGACCTGCTGCAGAAGTGGAAGGAAGAACAAGAGAAGACCGGTGAGACCAACGAGCAAAACGAGGAAGACGGCTGGGAGGTTGCCAGCAAAGAAGATGACAGTGACGACGACGATGGCGGCGACTGGGTCCAGGTCGAGAGTGACAAGGAATATGATGTTTCTGACAGCGAGGACGAAGAAGGCCGCCCGAGCAAGAAGCTCAAGGTTTCCAAGCAAGAGCAGATTGAGGCTGACAATAATGCCTTCCTGCAGCTGGCATCGGCCCGTGTGCTCACTCCTGCTGATTTTGCCAAGCTTGATGAGCTTAAGATGGAGGCCGGCATTGAGAAGATTATGGGCAAGCCTACTAAGGACCTGGCACGCAACGAAGATACTGTTGACGTGAAGACGTTGATTGGCCCTCAGAAGTTCAAGCAGATCCGTGAGGAGCGTATTGCTGCCGCCAAGGAAGGCAAGGAAGGCCGCGACTTTGGTTCACGCAAGGGCAAGATTGAGGGTGCTCACTCGACCACCAACCGTGAGAAGGCACGCAAAAAGAACTTCATGATGATGATTCACAAAAAGGACGTGCAGGGCAAGGCAAAGCGCAGTTTGAGAGACAAGCAGCGGTCGCTGCGTGCGCACATCGAGAAACAAAAGAAGAAGGGATACTAATTACAATTATAGGCCATATAGAAAAAAATAATAATTTGTTTTACCAGCTAACGTATGCAACATTGAGGTCGTAGTGTGTAAGAGAGCCATTTGATAAGTGTGGGTAGATGGTTTATTTGTGAGTCGTAGAATCCCATCCAACCAAGCATGGACTAAATCGGGAAAATTTCACACCACTCGTCTTTGACTCTTTTGTTCAACCTCTCTTCCTCACCACATTTACCGGCACTTGAAGAGCAAACTACACTTAGACACATCACCAAATACCAATGTTGCGTCACAGCATTAGAGCTTTAAGCCGATCTCCGTGTCTACTACGAGGAACCATCGCTATCCCTGGCAGACTTGCGTCTGCGCGAAACCTGACGCTCGAGTCAAACTCCGATGCCAAGGTCCCGCTCGTTGATCTTTTGCGTGAGCGTGGACTCGTCTCCAACATCACTGGGTAAGACTATAATCACTATGAATATAGAGAGTTTCTCAGTAACTAATGCTCAGTTTAGTGAGTCATTGAAAAATGTCGCCGAGAAAAAAAAAATTACCGTTTACTGCGGCGCCGACCCGAGCGCCATCTCACTCCATGTCGGCAATCTCATCCCGTTGCTAATCCTACTGCACTTTTATGTGCGCGGGCACAACGTGCTGGCGCTTGTTGGCGGTGCCACTGGTGAGGTCGGCGATCCGTCAGGTCGCAGCACCGAGCGCTCGCAAATGGACTCGGCCGTGCGCTCAAACAATATGATCCACATCCGTGAGCAGCTGGCAACCTTTTTACAGCGCGGTCGCGCCTATGCCGAGACTCGCGGTTACACTAACAGCCTTGGCACTGCTTCTACCCGCAACAATCACGACTGGTGGAAGGATGTAAATATGCTTGGGTTTCTCTCGACCTACGGTCGACACATCCGCGTTGGCCAAATGCTGGCGCGTGACAGTGTCAAGAACCGCATGGAGTCTGAGCAAGGTATTGGTTTCAATGAGTTTACATACCAAATTCTGCAGGCATATGATTTCTGGCACTTGCACTCACAAGAAGGTTGTAGCTTGCAAGTGGGTGGTAATGATCAATGGGGTAACATTACCGCTGGAATCGACCTAATCTCGCGTCTGCGCGCCGAATACACACGAACAGGACGCGCTGCCGAGATTCCCAAGATAGAAGAGGGCACCGACGCTGCTTACGGTATCACTGTTCCCTTGCTCACGACCCCGTCGGGTGAAAAGTTTGGCAAGTCCGCGGGCAACGCCATCTGGATTAACCCTGATTTGACCAAGCCTTACGAATTTTACCAGTACTTTGTGCGCGCACCGGACTCCGTGGTCGAGAACTACTTGAAGATGTTCACGCTGCTGCCGCTTGAGCATATTAATGCTGCGATGGAAGAGCACCGCAAGGATGAGTCGCGCCGCACGGCACAGAAGCTACTGGCCGAGGAGATCACCGACCTTGCGCATGGGCTCGGCGTCGGTAACCGTGCCAAGATCATGTCTGCAGTCATGTTCCCGTCCGCTGCGGAGGGTGAAACCGTGGCAGCGGCAGAAGTGCTCAAGGTCTTCCGTGCTGAGAATATGCTCGTGCCATTAAAGAAGGACGAGGTTGTGGGCGCGCAGTGGCGCGATGTTATTACTGGTCTGACCAAGAAATCAAAGTGTAAGTGTGAAAGAAACTGATCTTCTACTACTACTAATATTGGCGGGAATACTAACTGAATTTCTTTTTTATAGCTGAGATCTCAAGACTGATTAAGGGAGGCGGTATTTACCACGGCCTGACCCGCACGCAGGTTACACAGGGTCTGATTCAGGAGTCCGATTTGGTCGACGGCACCCTTCTTCTTTTGCGCGTGGGCAAGAGCTCTTACTTTGTTGCCGAGGTGGTTTAATTGAACGGGACGCTGTAGCTACGGTGCTGAGTGAATAAAGCAGAGGGCGGCTGTCTTCTTGCACACATTTTAGATATATAAACGCTAGACCCACAAATACTGTATATAGCTATTAGCACACTTATATTTTGCAAGATTACTTGTTCCGCTGGTCCTTATCAGCGTGGCCTGGACGGCTGGTTTGCTGCTGTTGTCTTTGCACCTAAATGGCTTTCTACTGGCTCTTCTTAGCGACTGTGCGGCTCTCTCTATGTGGAGAATTCTAGTAGGTAAAAACCACCCTTTTGTAAACAAGGAAAAATCCCCCAAATACCAGGGCGTGACAACAACCTGGGTATTCGAAAACCTGGTTTCTACAACGGCCAACAACGCCAGCACAACGAATTCTTCTGCCTACTTTCTTCCAGCCTCTGATTTTTGTCGGTGCTGCATATATTAGCAACCAAATCTACAACACATACTAACGGATATTGATAAGCAATATAATGCTGCTGCTGCCACTCCACAAGCTGACAGCGGTTTTGGCGGCTGTCGGTACGGCCCAGGCATACCAACAGCTCACACCCGAGGAGCTGCAACACCTTCTTTCCGATGACTACAGTAGCGCTGCGCGCGAGAATTTTGATCCCAAGAATACCACGGGCTTGCTTGCGCCGATTCTGCAGGTGCGCTTGCCCGGCACTAAGGAGTCCGCCGAGGTGCGCGCGCATTTCCGCGAGTTTTTCATGCAGAGTCCAGCGCTTGCGCATGGCCCCGATGGAACTGGCTGGCAGGTCGAGGAGGACAGCTTTTACGACATTACGCCGGTACCGCCGGTGCCGGGCGGTGACGTCAACGTGAGCTTCACCAATCTCGCCGCCACGCGCGACCCGCCGGGTACGCGAACCGGCGACGTGGGCCGGCTGACGCTCGTGGCGCATTACGACTCAAAGCGCGAGCCCGCGGGGTTTATTGGCGCCACTGATAGCGCTTTCCCGTGCGCTCTTATCTTGCAGGTGTTGGCCAGCCTTGACGCAGCCCTCACTCGGAAATGGCAGGCAGGGTCCGAAGACGGCAAGCATGTGCGGGGGCTCCAGGTCCTGTTGCTAGACGGTGAGGAAGCGCTAAAAGAGTGGACTGCTACGGACTCAATCTACGGCGCGCGACACATAGCGCGCACATGGGACAAGCAAACCGGCGACTATGGCGTGACCACTCAGCGGAAAAGCCGCCTCGACGCAATTGACTTATTTCTTCTGCTTGATCTACTAGGCACGCCGGCGCCTAACATTCCTAGCTACTACAAGCACACCGACTGGGCCCACACCCACCTTGGCCGACTCCAGCGTTTGATTCGCGGTGAGAACCCCGGCGTCCAAGGGGAGCAAGAGCGTGACAGTACGAGAAAAGATAGAAGAGGTAAGCAGAAAGGTGACAATGCCGAGGAAGGTTGGTTTGCTAGCCCGGGCAAATTTTTCATGGGCGGTAAAATTGGCGATGACCACTTGCCCTTTCACAACTTTGGGGTGCCAATTCTGCACCTCATTCCTATGCCCTTCCCCCACGTGTGGCACACGATTCAGGACGATGGCGACCACCTTGACATGCCAACAATGGTTGAATGGGCACATATCCTTACTGTCTTTGTGGCAGAGTATATGGAGCTGTCAGGGTATTTGATTTGAAAAATTAACAAAAGGTAACAAGGAAGGTAAAGTAAATGATCAGTATTAGAAGTTGGTATGAGTAACGACAAATAATAGCATGATAATAGTAGTAGTATACATGAAAAAAACAACAAAAACAAGCATTATACCGATTGGTCTACGGTTAATTTACGACGGATAAGTATTAGCGAGCGCTATGTGGTCACGGTTGACGCCTCGCGGCTCTTGGTAAGACCGCCCTTGGTGTGTCTGAAGAACTTCATCCCGACCCACGAGGTCGTACACCAGAACCACGAGGCAATGAAGATTATGAAAACAAGGCACGAATAGTAGCCCTGGATAGGGTAGCCTGTGGCCTTTTCGTAGGCCTTGGCCGAGGGCATTGACGCGCGCGGCGCGTCCCATAGCCCCAGCATGCTTGTGATCCCTGCAATCACAATCGTCCACGTGAGTACCAACACGGCCCAGCCATAGCGCCCCAGAAGCGCATAGTCAAGCTCGGAACTGCTGCTGCTGGCACCACTACCGGTGGTGAGAATAAACGGGTCCTCAATGTCACTGGCACTAGAGGTGGGCGCCAAGCTAAATATGGGATCACTGCCCCTGACGGGGGCTGAATTGTGAGGCTGAGACGACTGCCTGTCAGGCGCCGTCAACACGATCGAGGGCGTGCTATTCCGCTTGCGAAATAATAAGTTGGTTGTGCTACTATTGGGTGAGCAGAGCCGGCTGTGGCTGTTCCCGCTAGCACTGCCAGCAACTTTGGTGTTGCCGCCAGCTTCATTGACAGTGAGGCTGCTCGCGCTGTTGCTGCCTTTATTCGTTCCCCCCACGCTGAAGGGTCCACTGATACCGCCGCTGCTTTTGGTGTTACTGCTATTTGATGATGATGATGTTGTTGTTGCTGCCAATAACAGCTTGGACTCAAAGGACTCGGCAAATGTGGGCGATTTGTTGTCGTCAAGAGCAGTCTGGATAGCGGAGACCTTGTGGAGCGTGAGGTCGCTGCGGTTGTGCGGGTTTGTGTAGAAATGGTGCTGGTGCAGGTGGTAGCTATTTATGTTGCTGGTGGTACTGGTGCCAGTGCTAGTAGTGCTACCATTGCTGGCAAAATAGTACATGTTTTCAGAGTTTTTGTTTGCCATGGTAGGATGCTGCCGCAGCTGCTGGCATAGAACGTTGCTAGTGTTTAACGGAGATCTTGGAGGTTTTTTGATTGTGCGTGGTGTAAAACAAGCACATGAAATAAAAATTAAAAATAAAGACATATATCACATGTGCCAAACACCAAAGCGTATGTTTAATATCATATATATTTTCTTGTGTCAAGATTAAGCTCTCAGGATTATAATAAAGGCACTTTAAAAGAGCGAAGTTTTGGCCAGAAAGGAAATGCTTTGTCAAGTGCTTAACCGAGAGATAAGGAAAGTTTGCTAATGGGTACCGCTCGAAAGAGAGATGAGCTTAGATAGTTGCTGCTTTGCTCTTTGCTATCACCACAAGTAAAGCATCAGCAAAAGACAGGTCTGCACTGCCAGAGATCATGTTGGCTGAACTACAAAGCCCATGCTTGTCTTTGCTATCTCAAAATATCTGGATAGCTCAAGAAAACATCAGTTGAAATCACAACAACAGCTAACCGCTTGCGATGAAGGACCGTCAGCGCATGATGATGAAAGTGATAGCGATAATGAGAGTGGCATGCCTTTGCGTAAATGTAGATGTGAAATCGATGGACCGGGGAGTAACGGCACGGGCTTTCCTTGCGGTCTTCGCTATGCGGCTGGCCCTGCTGCCCACGCCTGCATGGACAGTGATATTTTGTTTTGGTTGCTGTGGCGACCCAGCTGAAATATCGTTACAGACACGCGTCTCATCACTACAAACCTTAATCCATACATGTACACACACATACATACACACACATATATATAAATCTACTACATGTTCCAACTATAACAACTAGACCATCTCCTACAATCCCTTCTTCTTTATTCTTATTCTCTCACCACCTTTCTGTTGCTCTCTTTCCCTATCTCTTTACATAAGAATCTGAATACATCTACAGACAGACAGAAATTATGAGCTCCGCCATCCCCATCGATATTGCTTTCAATGGAGTGAACCAGTTTCAGTCGTTCCAGGGCAACTACAGCAATCTGCCCCAACAACAGCAGTACCAGCTGCCGCAACAGCAATCACAAAAGTTTCGCCGCGAAAGCATTGCCCACTCTCAGGGAATGGGTGGTGTATCGTGGGGCGGTATCAGTGTCAATTCATGGTTGAAAGACGAGTAAGTAGCGCATATATTCTACCCCCCATTCCTTTCATTCTTTCTATTCCTTTTTTTTGTTTTTTTCTCCTGTGGCATATTTGGCATCGGTATCCTTGCGGTTCGTAACTAAAGATATGAGATGTGTGTGAGCAAAAGGTTTCCTTAAACAGAGGTGGTCAGTCACTCTTAAGCAAGAGCCTAATACAGCGGTGGTCACTATTTAGCGAGCAACCTGGCTTCGCAGGGTGCTTAGAGCAAGTAATAGCCAGTGCCTGTGATTCTCCGGATCTTATCAAGAACGCTCTGTTTAAGTCTTTGAGAAAAACCAGTTGAACCTTTCGGTTTGCATTTTTATTGTTTTGCTTGTTTCAACTGACTTGCCACATCTCAAACATGTCTGTTCCGGATGGGATTACTTACGTTGCTTTACGGATTGTCCCCAAGTGATTTACCGCGTTGGCCCGGCAAAATTGTAACGCATACCTGCCTTTTTCTTTTTTTTTTTTACTACTTTGGCTTGTTTCTCATTTTTCCACCTGTTGCCTCGACGCAAATCTTAGTGCCGGCTCCGGTACCTTTTGATTTAGTCGACGTAGTGTGCTTGTTATTTGGGCACGCAAAGCCAATGTTGCTACGGGTGCTATTTTCTGCTTTTTTTGCCTGTTTGGGCGAGTTTGCCACCCACCACTTTTTTTGTTGCATTAAGCTTGTTGCGATCGTGCTTTTAAAGTTACCCTACTTTAATTTTTTTAAATTTTTTGTTTTGCTTTGACCCCTTGCTGATGCGTTGCTGACATAATTTTTTTTTTTCATAGAGTTCTCTTTCACAATGCACCGCCCCCGCCCATCTCGATGTCGCCCATCCACTCGAGCTCATACCTGCCCAACCTAGAGGCTGATTTCTGCAAGGACTACTCATGCTGCGGCCAGATTCTACCTAACCTTCACGACCTGCTGCGACACTACGAAGAGGCACACATCACCCCATCTCCAACCGCAACTGAAGGCTCCGACTACTACCAGCATACCCAGCCGCAACCGCCGCCCATGATGCGCCGCGTTGAGTCGCTCGAAGCGGTTTCTACCAACGATGTGTTCATCTCGCCGGCGTCGTCAATGCCTGGTACACCGATGACGATGGACGTTGAAATGCCTGAGAACGTGATAGAGGAGGATGATATGGAGATGTGCATTGATGACCCCGCGCGCCATCTCTACATGATTGAGCGTGAGGAACACAAGCCGTTCAAGTGCCCGGTGATTGGCTGCGACAAAACCTATAAGAACCAAAACGGACTCAAGTATCACCGGCTGCACGGCCACCAGAACCAAACTTTACAGCTTAACGATGACGGCACTTATAGCGTTATCGACCCGCTTTCCAACGCACCGTACCCCGAGGGTGTTGAGTTTGAGAAGGACAAGCCCTACCGCTGCGAGGTCTGCGGCAAGCGCTACAAGAACTTGAATGGACTAAAGTATCATCGTGGCCACTCCACTCACTAATGTTTGCCAGCATGTGCATAACCGTGTGTACACAGACACACGAAAGTATCGGAGTGCGTGCTGGGCGCGTCGTCTCTTCATTTGTTTTTATTGTCTTGACCATTGGAGTTCCGTCTTTTTACTTCATCTTTTCACTATTTTTTTTGTTTAATTTGTTTGGTGCATGGCTTTTGTTTATTTTTTGTTAAGTGTGTGTGTCTTTTTATTTATTATCTATGTGATGTGATTTTGTTGTTTCTTTCTAGTGGTGATTTTATTTTTCTTGTCCTGCTTTTTGTCGTTTATTTTCTTTTATACTTCCAAAAGTTATTTAGTGTAATTTATGTATATATATGTATATATATCTTGTTAGCTATTTTTTCTTCTTCTAACATGAAGTTCCGGTAATTATATTTACCTGTGCAGTGGCGTGATGATGCATAATGAGAGAAAGAGAGAAAGAGAGAGAAAGGCAGAGCAAAAAGGTAGCTATTACTACACGCGTTTGTAAAAAAGAACGTATGCATTTTTATTGACGACCTCCTCGCGGCCACAGTGAGTGCGTACGCGCGCGTCGTCAAAAAGGCACCAGCCTGAGCTGCCGCGATCAACATAAGCCGTGTAGTGACCACTCTTGAGGCTGCCATAGTGGTTGGCCACGCCATAGAGCATATAGTGGAAAGGCGGCGTTTGGTACACGCTGGCCAGCCGCGCCGATGCTGCCGGAACGCTACCGTCGGCAGAACATTTGGTCGACTGCGGCAGCCAGTAGGGCTCCAGATCAAGCAGCTGGTCGGGGCCGCACGGGTAGCGCACAAAAGTCGTGAGCTTGTTGCTGCCCCAGAGCCCGCCCTGGTGCTTGAACCGCTTCAAGTGTACCATGAGGTACTGTGGCATGCGGCTAATGCGCATGGTTTTAACGGTCGGTTGCCGCTTTTTACAGCGGGGACAGTGCCAAGCATCATCGCCCTTGAGAAGTTCTGAGCTCATGAAGAGCTTGAAGCAGTCTTCGAGCCGCACTTCCGAGTACTGGCTAAAAATAGGAATACTGAGGCAGCTAAAAGGGTTGTACGTGGTTGACTTGCATCCGCATACTCGGCATTGCAGTTGGCTCAGGTACTGGCCCTGGCACAGCTGTGACACTGGCGAAAGATTGTTGTTTGTATAGCGCAGCCATTCCCCCGCTGCTGCTTCGTGAAGATTCAGTCGCTCTCGATGCGCTTCCTCTTGCTCGGTCAAAGTTGGCGGAGGTGCACGATTTCCCTTTTCGTTCAAGTCCTCATGTAAGCCATCCAGCAAAAAATTCAGGAACTCGTGGCAGTCTTGCTGCTCTTGACCCCGGAAAATTTCTGAAATTTGGCCGCACACCATCTTCATTTGGTTAGGGGCAATATACACATTGCGCCCGCTATTTTTGAGCGCTGCCATATACATTTCGCTAACAAGACTGCTAAATGTATGAGCCAGACGCCCATTGTGGCCGAGCTTACTTTCGTGATATACTTGATAACTGCGGTTTAAAAACTGTTCTGAAAGTCGCGTTGTACCAACAAGACATTGAAAGATACTATTCATATAGCAGGTGTTTCCCAGGTTCATAAGGCCCGTGTGAAACTCGCCAAAACTAATTTGAACTGTGGGTCGCTGAATAAATTGCTGTTGAAGATGCATCTGAGGCTGCGACGCGAAGTTTGGTTGATGGTGGGGGATTGCAGTTTGGTTGTACAATGCGCCGTTTGACGCTTGTGGGAAGTTAACCCGATTGTCGTAAATGCGGTTGGGAAATGGACCATCAGCCATAGATGGCAGCGACGGCATAGAGTAGCGTTGATAGTTAGCTGTAAATGGCTGTTGGTGTTGTTGATGTTGTTGGTATTGCTGGTGTTGTTGGTGTTGTTGATATTGTTGGTATTGTTGGTATTGTTGGTATTGTTGGTATTGTGGTTGTTGCTGCTGCTGCTCCTGTTGCAGTATGCCACCATTGGTCGTGGCAGCAGCTGGCGGAGAGGGAAGTGAGCCCATTGTCAATGACACTGATTTACTTGAGACATGACTATAACTTGGTCGAACAATACCATTAACAACTTGAAATTCCTGTTTACCAGATGTATAATAATCATTTGGAGTGCTTTCACTGTTTGAATCATTTAAAGCTGATGTAGAGCTGCTGAGACCTAAAGCCGAATTATCAACTGATCCCCGTTTGTAAGACGTAGAAATACTACCCTTGCGGTTGCGATCTCGTGATAAAGCACTTTGCGGCAGCTGTGGAGTCTTCAGCTCTTGATAATCTCTAGAAGCCCTATGAGGTGGTTGGAGGGAAGCTGGTACAGGTTGGGTGATCTGGGGAACCTTTTGTTGAGGCCGCTGAGACTGTTGATGCTGTTGCTGCGGCGATTGCTGTTGCCTTGGAGTATAGCCACGCCACCAGACAGATTCTGGACCCATGTACTGAAGCCAACTATCCATACCACCAATAAGTAGCACCGGCATCCGTTTCAGCGGTTTAATCCGCGCCTGCTCATAAATAGCTGCTACCAGATTATTCAGACAGACCTGATAGGGTGTAAGTTCAGCACTATCAGACTTACTAAGACTAGTTGTACTTTGATCGTAGAAGACAACGAGCTCAACTGTATTTCTAGTCTGAAAAAATAGCTGTTCATGGCTCGGGTTAATCTCAAGATCCCTTTCTAATTCTAACTCTGATGTTTCCTTTTGTAGAAAGTACGGATCAATGCAGACAACATTCTCCACAGGGAACCGACCGTTATCAAAATCCATACGAGGACGAATATCCAATAATAGAATCTCGTCTCTTCTGTACTTCATAAGTCTACGCAGCTGCTCGGCAGTAATTGCGTTGGTCAATGGAAACCCTGGTACTTTTGTGGGCGGGGTTTGGGGCGACGCAAGCACTTGCGTAGCGACGTGCCTTGGTGGGGAAAGGCTCAAATTCGCTTGTTCTGGGCTTTTTGGCGCGAGGTTTGAAATCGAGGTCTGCGATGCCATAGAAATTGAACCCACAGGCTTCCGGGGCACTTTGAATTTTGATGGCGGGGCCTCTGGCTTTGGCGGTGATTCCGTGATTTGCTGAAAAGGCGGCTGGGGAGATAAAATGCGGGGAGGTTCAGGAGGGGTTGCTTCCAGCTCGCATTCGCTGCTAGAAGAAGAAGAAGGGTTATTTGGTGAGTTTGAAGGGGTGGAGTCCGTAGTTTCCGATAGATTTTCCTCAGCTTGAATGTTATTATCCGAGCCATGACCCCCAGTAGCCAAGGACTCCCCAAAGATCAGTCGTCGTTGAAGATCTTTGATCGTTTCCTCTGCCGGATTCTCGTTGAAAAATTTGAGTAGTCCGTTGTAAGAATACCTAAGTGCTTGCTGTTGCATGGTGTCCTGATATGCCTTGGACGACGGAATTATTTTTGTCGTTACGTGGTGTGCCTGAATGTAACTGGTATAAGCCTCTTCGTACTGACCCTCTTCAGACATAAGCTTGTACTGTCACAACAACTGATGTTAGCATTCAGTCTTTGAAAAAGGCATATAGCAAAAAAAAAAAAAATATAAAAAAATGTATATGAAAAAAGTATTCTAAATAATAGAATACAAAGCTGTATATTTACCTACCTGACTGAGATACTGCACAGCCAAATTATTGTACTCAGTAATTGATGAGCATTTCTGGATTGTGTCTATCGCTTTCTTCTCTAGCAAAATAAACCGGGTAGTGTCTGCACTCTTCCGCTTTTCACCTGTCGGAATAGATGTAATCGAAAACTGTCGGACATGGCGCTGGCCACCGGAGCGCTGGTGATTTAAGGAAAGATTATAGCCTTCCGCGTTCGAATCGTCTAAGGGCGTGCCGGAAATGATGTTAGTGCTGTGGTCGCCGTTTCTGTTGCTTGAATGGTCTGGCAAACAATCTGTCACCGTACCAGACATGCTTTGAGGTTGGTTATCAGCCATAAGATCGCGACAAAATGGAGAGAGAGTGTGTGTATTGTTTGGGTGTTGTAGACTAAGCGATGCTTAAATCATGGGAGATCAGTGGCTAGCTACTCTGCAGGTAATGATTAAAAAGTTAGGCGTGTGCCAATGCAATTGGTTCTAAAAAAATAATGCGTGTCTAGCGGGTTCTCTGAAAGGGGAGGTGCTATCAGCAAGTGTGCTGGCGGCAATATCGTGCAAATTGCCGGAGGTTCTGGCAAATATTCTAGTGGGTTATTCAAGAGGGCTGAACAGGTGCTGGCAAACTTACATTACAACAAAAAAAAAGGGCGACATTCATGAGAAACGGTCAGAAAAAGCTGGAAACAAAATTTGGGTTTGGGGTGTGGACACGTGATACAAGCGTCAAAACCATATCAAATGCGCCAGAAAACACAATAAGTTGTAAAAGCGTGAAGGTAACAACCACAGTTAATACGCAGAAACAAGCCACAGCAAACATTGCGAGACAGATCAGCAGTCTCAGCAAAAACCCGTGGTTTAATTCTACAGACAGGAAGCGACTGGAGGTGATGAGCTTAAAGGCCATGACCCAAGCCAAGCAGCCGACGCCGCCAAGAGAGACCTACAAGGTAAGGATTTTGGACCCCGCCGACCTAGAAGAGAAGGAGAAAGTATCTCCTGAGACATATGTAGTGAACCTACGCGCGATGTACAAGTAGGAGAAGATAGCAATGCAGCGCGTACGGCAAACGAAAACCGGCAACATAACTATCATCACTGAGTCGAAGAAAGTCTTCGACGAAAGAGAACAATGGGTAAAGAAGCTAAACCCAGAGTTTAAAATCATGCAAAACGAGGATTGGACCAAGCTGGTAGTTGAAGGTATAAAAGCGGGAACTCCTGGAGACGTCGTTAAAGAGGATATGGAAAGGTCCCTCGGAGTGGAGTTCAGAATTGACCCCATAAAAATAGCAGAGAACCATCCGACGCTAGGCGATACTTACGTTCTTTCGCTGGAGTCTGAGGAAGATAGATTTGACGCGTAGATGCAAGTCCCTATTGTTAGGTTTGCCAAAATACTCATGAACGAGTATAACCCGCGCCCTAAGAGCAGCAACGGCAGAGGCCGGAGGCCGCCAAGAGGGCCGGCGAGAAGCAGCTACAAGGAGTACAACAGACAGAAGGCAGAAATATTTGCCATACTGACCGGGCGCTAGAGGCTTGATTGAGCCACTGAGCGATAAGATAGCTGCGAAAGGAATTTTTGAGTCAAAGGGTTACAAACCCCAAGCCAGAACACTACATAGTCTACGATCAAAGTAAGTTATTGCCATAAAGGCAATATTTTGCTATGATAGATCCCAGGCGGCGAAAAAGATGCGGCACGCGAACGTCCGAGTTCCTACTGCGGAAGACATAGAACGGAAAAAACAGTCATTGGGGACTTTACTAGAAACTGCAAGGCCGAAGAAGTGAAGCTGGCAAAACGAGTTAGGACTTGATTAAAGACTTAAGCCTTTGATTTGTATTTGTTTATTTAAGACTAATAAATATCCGATGTTTGATGAAAAAAAAGTTGTAAAAGCTTTGTTTTAAGTAATAAACATCAAAGTTTAGGTGTTAAAGTGTCACAATCTCCTTAACTGGGCTTTTGAAACCTAAAAATGGGGGTCTGCAGGGGTCGGAAAACAGAGTGAGAATTGACATATATACTATCTTTGCAAAAAACAAGAAAAAAAAGAAAGAAAAGAAAACACTTGATCTATTCTTTAGTTTCACTTAATTTTTTGAAAAAGTTTTTTTTTTCTTTTCCGATAAGTACATGCTTTAGTAAGTAAGCGGGCCATGCTTAAATCCTTAGAGAAGAATGAATAGTTGTGGTTATGCTCTTTATTTGTTTTGTTCATTAATAAGTTGCCAGTGTAACTTGCCGAGATATATATATATATATATAGTATAGATATGTCTTCTGTGCATAATTTTCAAATAGTTATAAAGACATTTAACTGATTTTATATATACTGTAAATGGGAGACTAAATAAAAAGAAACTTTTTCGCTTAAATGTGTAGCATTAAATGCTCTATTTTCGCTTAAATTCAGATTGTTTTATATAAAGTGTTTGATAGATTATCGTTATTAGTTTTGGCAAAAGCCTTTTATTTTATTTATTAATAGTACTATGGACGACTATCACAAATTTTGATCTACTACTAACAAACAAAGAGAACAAATAGATTACAATACAAAAGAAAAACAAATCATCAAACAACCAAAAAAACCAAACACAAAAAATCCCTTCTATTTTTTTTTTTTCCTTTTTCCTTCTTAGGTGCACCTATTCAATGGCCAAGCCGATGGTTGCTCGCGTGTTCCACGTTGAAGTTGTGCTTTGACTCTGTGAAAACCCACATTGATTAGGTTTTCGACGGCCTGAATGTTAAGGATAGAAGGAGCAGGAGGTTACTGAGGCTGTTGTTGATCACTAGAAACCGCACCAAAAGCATTGCTAATATCGTTAGCAGATGCCGCCGGTTTCAACCCCTTTTCATTGTCAAAACCAGCAAAGATGGAATCCCATTCATCCTTGTTCACAGGGGAAACACTGTTCTGACCAGTGGGAGCGTCGGTAGGAAAGAAATCAAATACTGACGGTTTGTCGCTAGAAGATGGTGCCTTGGTCTCAGCTGGACCAAAGTTGAACCCATGGGCAGGCTGAGGAGAGCTGACAGCTGACTGAGAAGTACCAATAGCTTGAGAAGAAACAGAAGAAGCACGACCACCAACTGCAAATGGAGAATTGCTAAAAGTATTGACAGAAACACTTTCCTCTATTGCCGGTTCCAGCTTATCAAAGGCAGCATCAAATGGGTCAGCCTCCTTCAAGTTGGATTGAAAAGCAGGAACAGGTGTAGTTTGAGCAGATGAAGAAGGAATGCCTGGGTTGCCAAAAGAAGCTTGGGATGTGGCCGGGAACGGGGAAGTGGAATGTGTGCTGGAGTTAATGGCAAAAGGAGCGTTGCCAAAAGTTTCAACAGAAGCTTTTTCCTCTTTTGCCTCCTCCAGACCATCAAAGGCAGCATCAAAAGAATCGCGTTCCTTAGTGTTAGTCATGAAAGAAGGGACAGGTGTGTCCTGAACAGACCGAACAGCAGCTGCAGAGACAGGGTTAGAAGGGTCAGCAGAAACTGAGGCATGTGTCTCGTTGGCCTCTTCATCATCTGAACTAGAGCTTTCATCGTCGTACTCTAGCTCTTTAATAGGAGGGAACTCGCCAACAGCCTTGGGAGCCGCAGACCAGGGGTTGCTGCCGCTGCTCTTCACTGAATCATGGGTAGAATCAAGCTGAGCACGAGAATCCTGAGATGCAGAATCCTCATTGTTAGGGAAAGCCGGTGAAGCAGATGCGAAAGCATTGGTGGCTTCAGAACCCGCAGAGCCAATAACATTTTTAGCTGTCTCAATCGACTCCGTACTAGGTGACACATGATCGTTCAAAGATGAGGGATGAACAGAAGGATTCTCGGCATTACGAGGAACAATCTCAAAAGAGTCACTGCTAGAATTGAGATTGTTGTCCCCACCCAAAGTAGTAGCTTGTCTCAACGTCTGATCATTTATGGGGGTCAAATTGTCGGGAGGAATAGGGAGCTGAGAGATAGAAAAGTTTGTGGCTCTTTCTGCAAGCTCTTCAGAAGGAAGAGCACCAGAGACAGGTTCAGAGCTGACCGTCATTTCAGGAGAATCAGGTCTGGAGATATCAATGTCCCCTCTCACAGACATCGAAGGATTGTTCTGTACACTGGAAGTAGTTGATTCAGGACGACCCAAAGGCAAAGTAAACGAAGAAATAGGTGCATTGTTGGGGTTGTACTGGAAATCAGAGGAAGGGGGCGATGAGTTAGGAGTATCCACAGTGTTGTGTGTAGAAGATCGGGCAGGGTCAGCTGTCGTAGTAGGAGAAGAGATTCCCAGCTGGTTGAAGCGTTCTTCAAAAGTGGCATTAAAAGGAGCAGCAGCAGTCTCATTAAAAGTAACAGGCTGGTTAACAGGCTGCGAGAAAGCGGACAAAAAGGGGTTCGTAGAAGAAATAGGAGAGGCAACAGAGGAAACATGAGAGGGCGAACCAACAGAAGTGAAGCCAGGCATAGGAGAAGACTCAGATATACCTGGGGCAAGTACTTCTCTAGTAATCGAGTCCTGGGTTTGAGAGACTTGAGACTGCAGCTTGTCTCTTTCACTTTCAGCAAAAGCAAATTGTTTCTTATTGATAGCGACAAAGCCACTCTGTTGCTTGGCTTCCTTTTGCAACTTTTCCAATGTCTGCTTCAGCCCAGCGGTTTCTTCGTTCAAAAAGCGAATTTTATCTTTGAAATCGGCATTTTTCTGTTGGTCCGAAACCAGTTGATTTGAGAGCTCCTGGCATTGAGATTTAACAGCATGGTAAGATGCTTCTAATATAGAATATTCAGAAGTAAGTTTTTCAGTATCTTTTTTTGTGGAATGAAGCAGCTCCTGAGTTTCGTTGGACTTCTTCAACAAAGCATCATATTCGGATCTCAGAGATGCAAGACGGGCCTGCAAATCAGCCTTAGTTGCGAGGACTTTAGCAAGCTCTCCTTCAGCTTGTTCTTTCTTCTGCATAGCTTGATTAGCCTGAGTTGACATTGAGTTGACCTGAATTGTGAGGTTGGCATTTTCAGTAGAAAGGGTTGTGAGTTTATTTGAATAATCGGGATCATTCAGCAATTGAGATGGCTGCTGAGAGAGTTGAGGTACAGGTGCCGAGATTGGAACACTAGTAGTAGATGAAACCTGCACAGGCGCCGGCGATTCCGGTTTTTGAGAAATCGATTGGCCAAAAGATGATGTAGGAACAAATGGCGCACGAGCCCCGGTCAAATGAGATTGAAGAGGCTTCTCAGGTTGAGGTGTGGAGACAGGAGGGGTTTGGGGCGAAGGGCCCAGAGCATCTCCCAAAGAAAGAAGATCGTTAAGGGAGCTACTGACAGGAGGCTTCGCATTAACAATTGGAGGAACAATTTCCTTAGAGCGAGGATACAAAGAAGCAGGCAAAGTAGGAGGCAATGTCTTTCCCAGCAACTGTTGCTGAACCAGATACATAGCAATAGAAAACTCATCCTTACCAAACTTGCCCGTGTTATGAACATCTGCAAGATCCCAAACTTGCGCAAGAGCATCCTCATTCAAGTTAGAAGTTGTCAAAAAAGGAACGACCTCTTCAGCCCCAATAACACCTGATTTAGACTTGTCAAGATTGCTAAAGATAGCTTCGAACTTTGCACGGTCTTGAGGAGTGATAATCCATTCCTGCTGACCTGTGAGCTGTGGCTGAGCCTGTTGTCTCACTTGGAGGTGTTGTGAAGAGCCAGTGTACTGATGATTGATAGGGCGCTGCTCGGCAGGTGAAAGCGGAGCCTGTTGGTTGTATCTAGAAGCGCTGGTATTCGAAGAGGTGCTAGAGACGCGGGCTGAAACTCTAGCTGATCTAATCAATTCAAGAGTGTTTGGAGGCAGAACTGAGGGCAATTGTCGGATAGTATGAGTGATTAAAGATTTCAGCAGATGCATTGCTAGCACAAACTCTGTCTGATCCAACTGTCCACGCTTTTGAATGTCGCAAAGGTTCCAGACCTGAATCAAAGCTTCAGTCGACAAGCCAGATTTGAGAAAAATATTTCTCGCATCACTTCCATCAAGAAGGCCGGAAGGAGCGTTACGATTGAACAGGTCAACATACGTAGCCTTATCAGCGGGTGAAATTGGAGGCAATGAGCCAGACTGGCCAGTAGATGATGGGTTCAAAGGGGGTTTAAAGCCCTCAAAAACTGGTAACGGGCCGGCTGTAAGGAGGAAAAAAAAAAAAAAAAGAGAGTTAGCAAATGAGACGAGTTGTCAACAAACAGAAAAACATACGAACATCAGCGAGACTAGAGGCCGGAAGTTGGCCCTTCTGAACGTGACCAATAATTCTAAGTGCAACAGAAAACGCGGCTTGATCCAGGAACCCCTTATCGTCAGGGTCAGCTAATTGCCAGATTTCACCCAAAACAGCTTGCGACAGGCCGGATTTGACAAAGAGCTGAAGTGCAGCATCGCCGGTGACGACTTGCGTGAAATCTGGGTCAGCTTGACGAAAAAGTTGTCCGAATAGTTGTTTTTCTTCAGGACTCAAGCGAATGACTGGAGCGCTTGGACTGAATAATCCAGAATTGGAACTCATTTCTGAGCGTAATATGCAGACTGCTAGCGACTATTAAGGAGAAATGAAAATATAGACTGAATAGAAATCAAGGGCTATTGAACAAAATCCAATTAAATTATTTAGGAATATAGTCTGGAGAATGTAGACAGTTCCAGGGACTAGAGACTTGGATGAAATTTAGGAGAAGGAAGAAGGGGAAGGAAAGGGGCGATGATACGAATTGCAATTTAAAAGCGAAAGGGGAGAAGGTGAAAGTGCACGCGCCTGCAAGCTGCAATCTGGTGAACATAAAATTAAATAAATGCTGACTAATACAAAACTATGTCATAACTGCCAAAGTTGAGCGTTCAAGCAAAATGAACGTTGAAACAATACTCTACAAGTGTCAATTTCAATGATTACTGCCATTGAACATCAAAAAATGCTTAGCCAATACAGAGAAAAACAGCTTAAAACATATTATTAAAATTTCTGGCCTGTCAGGTTGACTGGCATTCAGAATTTGCCACTCACAGGAGATTTAAAACAATAAATCAATCAACTGCAGTACAAAAAAGTTGAAGACTAGAACATGTAGAAATTGAGTGCTGAGTCGCCATTAAAATTAAAAAAAGTTCTTCCATTAGTGAGCATGATTTTAAGAATCCAAACCCACGTTGACTATATAAGAACGCTGGAAAATTAAGTAAGATTCTCTTTTGTGTCTTATATCGGCACCTCAACTTAGAGCTCTAAAAAGTTGACGTGTCTATGTACAGTGAGACCAAATCTGATAGGGGGGAGGGGGAGGATTAACTATCAGATCATCAAGAAAAAAAAAAAAACCCTTCTATATTAGCATATTAGCTCGAGAAGAAGTCTCACGCATGTGATTTTTTCTCCTTGTTTCTCTGCTTGAACTTTTCAAATACCTTGAGTTTGTTTTTGGAATCATCCAGCTCAAAAGCTAGACGATCGTTCTCCTCTTTCAAGCGATCATTCTCACTACGCATTTCTTCATACTCGCGCTCAATGTCTTCAACTAGGAAGCTTATTTCGTCACGGTCTTTGTTCAGGTATTTATGAACGCTCTTGGCAGGGGTGCCATCAACATTGTCAAAATCTGTGGATGCAATGGTAGTTGGCTTCTTTTCAACAGCTTTAATTACTGGAGCAGTTGGAGCGACAGGAGTAGAATCTTCGACTTCAGCCTTTTCGGCATTCTCGTTTTCGGCTTCCGCCACAAGACTTTCTTCAGGTAGATCAGAAGCAGGCAGGTCAGAAGAAGAATATTTCACCTTCTCCTCATCTGTTGCATCGTTATTTGAGCTCAAAAATGTGCTTTTCTCTGCAACTGCTGGTTTTCCATCAGCCACTTTGTTGTTCTTCTCACCAAGTTTTGCTTCGATTGAAAGAACCCGCTTGTTGACTTCAGCTTCAATGTGTTTTTCAAGATTTTGGTTGTATACTTCAATCTCCTCTTCAGTGTAAGTGAACTTCTTAGGCGACAAGAGTAGTTTGTTGAAAACGCCAGCTTCCTTAGCAGCAGTAAAATTTTCTTCCGTGGCAGTCATTATAGATTCGTGAGTTATGTTGAAGGTCTGATGGTTTAAAATGAGTTAAAGAGTAGAAAGGAAGCGCAAAAAAAAATTAAAAGGGAAAGAAGGGTAGTGCTAATACAGTGGGTGTGTACAGATCAAAAAGGCTATAAAGATTGCAAACGTGGAGAAACCATTTTCTTGTTCAGATCCAGAATTCCTGCATTTTGCAGTACTAATGGAATTGAGGACTCGAACTAATTCAGCTATGCCTTTTACAGTAAAATGTAAATAGCTTCCTATCCGAGAATGTGATTGACAACCATTATTTAACATATGTCACGTAAGTATGTGGCTCACGTGATTACTGAGATTAGATAAAATTCAGATCTTTTCAAGCAGTGTTAAATCTGAAAGGCATCGCCAAAAAAATAAAAACCTGGCCATTTTCAGGACTTTGCGGAGAGTGACAAAGCAGAAACAGTTGGAAACCATGAAAAAAAGTGTTGCTAGAGTCCTTCATCAGGATAATAAAAAAAGTCGATCCATTCTTGATTGTTTTTATTTTCTGCTAATCAAGATTGCGCGTGAAGGAACAGAAAGATTTAATAACATGTCACTACAATGTAATTGCCCGTTATCAAAAGTATGTCGCTATTACCGGAGAAGGAGTACCGAAAAACCCTACCTATGACTTCTAGAATTAATAGTGAAGCTGTAAAAGGGAAAAAAAAAAAAAAACATCTAAATAGAGCTTGGCCATTAACAACGTCAAGCAGTCATGGAGAAGCTATGTAAAGACGACTGAAAGCGTCCGGCGGCGTAAGATGTTAATCGCAAGTGAGGTCAGGAACAACTGACAGCCTTGGCACCAAGTTTCTCTAATAACAAAAGTAAAGAGAAAATTTACAACAGGTATGGCTTCTATAGTAATACCTTTTGCTGGTACTTACCATCTAGCTGGTTGCCCTGTTTATCAACTTTGTCCCACTAGGTCATGTTTTTAAGGTTAAGCCTGTCTTAAATCATAGAAGGATCTTGTAACGCTCTGTTGTTTGTCTAGAGGAAAAGGGAGAAGTGGGTTTGTCTTAAGAACTACCATGTCCATGATATCTGCGATATTGGCCAGCATTTGTTTTGGGGTGAACAACGGGCCTAGTGGTTCAAGGCCGCGTTCTTTATGATTAACAACCTCTTCATCCAGACACTACATGTCCTTGCCGGCTCAAATTATCTCAACACCGTCTCTCACCACGCGCAGTGCTCGGTTGTTTTTACTGTTGTTTCTTCCACCATTTGCTTCATCTTTTCAATCTCCAGAACATATTCTTGTGTCTCGCACATTGCCTCTTTTTCTAGAACGTGTATGGTTATTGTCATTGCTCTGTGTATGGCGTTTGTTGGTGCTCAAGACCACTCCTTAGATTATGGTGGTACTCCGGCGACTTGGCGCCTAATTCCCACTAAAGATACTACTGTTACAGGCGGCTTTTCCGCGTACCTCAACCCTCATTTAAGATTTGTTGGCCAGATCACTTACCCATCGTTTATAGCTGAAATGGAAAACCCGCGTGATTTTGAGTAAGTCCCATATATTGTCAGTGTAGCGGAGATTGTGCTGTATTCACTTGCAGGCGCTATCATTTACGTCCTCGCTGGCGATACCTACATGACCGGTAACAATTTTGATACACTTGACAATGTTTACATGAAAATTGCATCTTCTTTTGCTGTTCTTACAATCATCTTTCTTGGTGCGCTCTTCTCGACAATCTCATCCAACTTTATCTTCGAGCACTTCTTCGAAGTCTCCGTGCATGCAAAAAATCACACTGTGCTTGGTTAGATCGTGTGAATTCTAATTCTCGCTGTATCTGGGTCATTGAATTTGTTATTACCGAAGTAATTCCCTTTTTCGATGATTTGCTCTTGTTCATTTTAGTGCTCTTCGACCCCTGATTTGGTTTCGTCTTTTGGGGAGGGTCGTACCTTCAGCTGTGCAGCCAGGAACAGAACTCCGGCTGGTAGAAGCACCAGGCCTTGTATGGCAACATGATGATTGCCCTTAAAAAATTCCTAATCGCCGTTGGTATGCTTTGTCTTGGTCCCGGTGTCTATGCGGCCATGTAAAACATTATCACAAACTATCAGACCGACTATGTCGGTGGCGTTTTCAGCTTCTCGAACAGCAGTTTCGAAAGATAAACGTGAATTGTAGTTGTTTTTATTTTATTTTTCAGAGGGATGTACTTTTCCGCTTGTTTTATTTCTTTTTTGATTAATGCTTTTTTCATATTGGTATAAAGCTTGCTTTTAATGTCTATGTTTTTTAATGATATAATATTAGATCAAATTATTTGTTTTCTGGAAATTTCTGCTTCCAATTATCAGTACCAAAACGGCGAGTCCACCCTCCGCGATAAACCGTGTCAAAACGGGGCAAAAGCCCGAGTTCAGTGGTTTCCCAGACGTAATCTAAGATACCGGAAAATATATATATAAAAAAAAAAGTAGATATAAACTTCAAAATCCCTCTGCGAGGTAAAATCCTCGAGGAGGTTTCTATCTGATTTTCTAGATATCATTCTATTGATAGCTTCAATAAACTTTACGCACACACATACAAAAAAAAAGACTTTCTAGATCTAAATAGCGTTAGAGCCCGGACGTACTATGAAGGTTGTTATATTTGAAACAGACTTACCACTCCCTATCGCAAACGCGAAACACGGGTCATACGGAGACATGTTCAAAGCTTTACTGCACCGCGCCCCAGAGTTTGCTGCTGCGGGGTCCGTTGAGTATGAGCATTTGCACATCTACACCGAAACGCCTGACGCCAAGGCACTTGAATTCCCCCCGCTTGAAGACGTGGACGCAATAATAATCACGGGCTCCCGGAGCAACGCCTACGACACCCACATCCCCTGGATTAACCAGCTTACCGAATACGTTAAAAAGGCTCTTGCGGAAGAGAGCAAGACTCGTGTTGTCGGCATCTGCTTTGGTCACCAGATCGTTGGCCGCGCGCTTGGCCTGAAAATGGGCCCGAATCCGGCGGGCTGGGAACTCTCGCTGACGGAAATGACGCTAACATCTCAAGGACGAGAACACATGACAACGGCAAAGGAAGACACTAAAGTGGCTTTGATGCAGTTCCATCGTGACATAGTCTTCCCACCTTTGCCGGCGGATGTCGCGACGCTGGCGCAGACGGATGTTTGCACGGTCCAGGGAATGCACCGCCCACGCAAGTTATGGACTGTGCAGGGACATCCGGAGTTTGACATCGAGATTGAGCGCGAGCTGCTTGAGTACGCCGCTGGTACAGGAATGGACCGCGAAGTGATAGATGCGGCGATTGCCAAGCTAGAGAACCAAGAGACGCGGGTGGAGCGCGACCGTACAAAAGTATCAGATGCTATGGCGGCGTTTTTGCTAGAGTAAGCACGAAGAAAAGTAGAAAAAGAGCACTTTAGAGGGTTTGTAGATTAGAAGAAAATAAATTTAATGCTCAATGGTCGCGACTGTCCTTCCTTTTTTTTTTTAATTTTTTTTTTAATTTTTATCTATTTATTTATTTTATTGTTATTCTAAAAGTTTTGAGACCTTTGACGGCAGGGTGCAGATGCGTCTTTGTCGCGGTCTTTTTTCACGGAATTGAGGGCATGCGAGGGCTGCCAGCCAACACGAGCTGATACAGAGATCGCAACGCAATTATCACGTAACTGGTTTACCTCAAATAGAAGTCAGAAAATCTCTTTACAGCCCCCTTTTTTAATATCTTCTAGCAGCAGCATGGAATTCCAAAAGCAGATAAGCAAAATCCTCTTATAATAGGTACATTGGCTCTTGCATGCAAAAGTTTCTGGTTAATAAAATAAAATAAAATGAAAAAAAAAATCGTATTTGGTACTCGCAATGTCAGGAGAAAAGAGCGCGTGCTTTTCATGTACTTCTGTGATAACTGAAAAATTATAAAAACTCCTGAAAATGTCACTCTTTGTGTTTCTCTCCCTTGTTTCTCGCTAATTAATTCATTTTTAATCTACGATCAGGTCCGTTTGGATAAAAAAAAAAAAAAGATAGATAATCATTGAAAGGATAGAAACCTCTCCCCCTTTACATAAAAGTACACAGCATGTCTTTATTCAACAAGATCTCGACGCATATTGACCACATAAAAGGCTCACGGACCAAGGGCCACCAGCTCTCGCCCACCACGAGCCTCTCACCCACAAACTCTGAGCTTAATGATCCTTTCGGCGTCGCTGACGCTGAAGACTCCAGCATCTACGACAACACAGGCAGCTACAGCAACACTACTACTGCCGCAGATGATTATCTGGTGCCAACACGTCTCCGTAAGAACTCATTCCTGACCACGCTCAAACACAAATTGTCCATGAAACGCCTGCCGGCGTCAACGGGGCAACTGCACTATGATGGCACAGAGGCCGGCCATGACCTTAATGACTCCCCATTTGCTGACGCGCAGATGGGCGGCGAAAATACCAGTAAAAAATTCACTGAGCAGTGGACGCAGAAGTCCGCCAGCATCCGCAAGCGCTCCAATACCGTCAGTGCTGCCCCAGTGCCGCTGTCAATACCTGAGAATGACACTTTACCAGGCCTCGGTGGCCACCGCCGTCTGCAAGCGAGCAAATCGGCACTTAACTTGCGCCGCCAATGGAAGTCGCAGGAGCAGGACCACCACCCGGAACCCGTGCCACCGCTGCCCATAACCGGGATCAACCGTCTAGAAAACACAGCACTGGCGACCCCCGTAAGCGCCAGCCCCAGCATCACCGCGCGAACCCTTTATAGCAACAGCAGTAGCAACACGAGCAGCTTTACGCTCAACTACAACGACGACAAGCACGACCTGTCGCCAATGGCAGCGGCGGCGGTGCCGCCACCGCAGCGCGTGCTCACGCCTGACTTTGACAGTCGGAACTCGCGGGATTCGTTTGGCGCTGGTAGCTACTATTTTGGGAACGACGAGCTGCTAACCAAGCAGCCCGCACCATCGCGTAGAATGTCTTTTCTCAAGTCATTCAAGAATAGCGGCCGCTGAGCTCCCAGACCCTCGCCTGTTAAAAATAAAAACAAATTCCTTTTTTTTGTTTCATTCTTTACCCCTTCATAGATCTATTTATAAACCTGGCATGTAACTATTTTTTTTTGTCGAAACCATAAACAAACACTAAAATTAAGGTTGTGATTAGTATACTACAGGAAAAAGCCCATTCTGGGGTAGACACCTAGGCCGCACCGTCTACTGCGTTGCGCAGCCATCAAGATCACCAGGCACCTTGGGCAGGCCGTCGGCGCCCATATCAAGGCCTGGAATGCTTCCGGACGCAAGATCACCCATGAGCTCTGGCGGCGGCGCGCCCGAGCTCTGCATTTGCTCCATGAGACCCGTAATATATTTGCGGTCGGCCTCATTGTCGTCACTGTATCCTGGCTTTTCAAAGCGCGTAACCACGTCGGAAATAATGCGGTATTGGTTTAGGTACCGGCTTCGGTCATCAGCGCTGATTTTTTTTTCATTTTCTTCCATCCAGGCGGGGTACTTGTCGTACATTTCCTTCATGGGCTCGTAGAGAATTTCCTTGGACGCCATCTGTTCAAGCATTTCGTTGATAAGTTTGGACATGTCCATATCAGAGCCATCACCACTACCCATGGCCGACTCAAGATCTTTCATCATCTTGGCCAGGAAGTCGTCGTCAGCAGACTCTAACACGGACTTGTCAATTTCTTGTTTTGACTCGTTCAGCCGGTTCATTGTCTGCGAAATTGTATCCTGAAAATTGGTTTTATCACTGGAAACAGACGCGGTGGATGCAGGGGTTGCCTTTGGAGTAGCAGTAGCAGCAGCAGGACTCCGCTTGTTGTTGGGTTCCGTGATCTTCGAAATTTCCTTGAGCATGGCCTCAAATTGCTGTTGTGTTTCTGTTGAATCGCCGAGTTCCTGAACAAGACTCTCCATGCCAACTTTTAGTTTAGACGCAAACATGGCTTCAAATTCGTCCAGATCAATATCTTCGGTGGGTGGTGGATAAGCCTCGGCATTTGCAGCTGTGGTAGGAGGGACGGCTTGAGCTGTCGACTTCGCTGATGTCGGGGCGGCAGCAGAACCAGCAGAACCAACAAAACCAAGTTCGGCCGCAGCGGCGGACTTTGCTGGCGTAGCGGCACTGGTGGCTCCTGTGCCTGGGGGTGCACTCAGGATCTGGTCAGAAAATTCATCTAAGAAATCTGAAAATGTGGGGTTAGCAGGTGATTTTGCTGATATGGACGGAAAAAAAGGGGCGGGGACGTACCGTCCAAGTCGTCAAGATCGTCCCGGTCTTCAAGAGCGGGCTTAGCGGTGTTTGACATATTGGATTGGCGATAGAAACTGACAACTGAAAAGCAATTCGGTGCTGTTCCGAGGTTAATTAAAAAAAAATAAAAAAACGAACGGTGCAAGTTGAAGAAAAAACGGGCGAACAAGCGAGCAAGAAGTGAACATGAAAAGGCCTAACCCTGGACTACATAAACGTCAAAACAATTTGCGCACTTGTGTTAATAACAAAAATGTAAACAAAACGCAAATTGTCAAAGTCACAATAGCGTCTACACACACCCCTCCGACTAAAATCAGATCAGACCGACCGCACCGCCCGGAACAGAACGTCCAGACATAACCATAGACACATATTTACAATGTCTCTTTGTACTAACCGGCTTCAAGAAGAAAGGTAGTTGATATCTTTTATTTTTATTTTTATTTTTTTTTGCCTGGATCTAACACCGGCGCACGTCCCCCGATTCCTTATAGCTAACATTCACGCAGAAAACAGTGGCGCAAAGATCACCCGTTTGGCTTTTACGCCAAACCAAACAAACTTAGCGATGGAAAACTTGACCTCATGAACTGGTCTGTCGGTATTCCCGGCAAGGCTGGCACGATGTGGGAAGGCGCCACATACCCACTCACTATTGTGTTCACATCCGAGTACCCGACAAAGCCGCCCAAGTGCAAGTTTGATCCCGGCTTTTGGCACCCGAACGTTTACCCATCCGGCACTGTCTGTCTCAGCATTCTCAATGAGGATGAGGACTGGCGTCCTGCCTTGACTTTGAAACAGATTCTGCTCGGTATCCAGGAGCTGCTAAACACACCAAACCTCGATTCGCCGGCCCAAGCCGACGCGTTCCATACATTCAAGAAGGACAAGGCTGTCTACGAGAACAAAGTCAGAGAGCAGGCAAACAAGTACATGAAGTAATGATGATGACCCGATACAAATACTAATCACAATGAATATAAATAAAAAGCCAACTACTTCTCTCTATATTACTTATTACTTGCCGATAATGTAAAAATTGAGGTTGTTGCGCGCGTTAGAAAACTGGTCCGGCGCTGTCCCCAACTGCATACGGGCCAGTCTATTTTGCACGCTTGCACTATATGCAGCAGCCTCCTCCTGCCGGAACGCGTCAGCCTGGGCCGCCAGCACCACATCGTCAGGCGAAGGCGTGCTGAACGCACGGTAAATCTCGTGCTGTATTGTGGGGCTGTAGACATAATTTGCCGAGTTGACTTGCTCAGCCATTGATAATGCCCGCTCTGAGAACTGCCCGGCGTCTGTCGCGGGGTCAAAATATGGGTTCGAGTAGTCGATCTCAGGAAATAGGTCTTGTATCGCCACTGGTTCCGCCACGAGAGCTTGCGGCTTATTTGAGGTCTTAAGCGAAGACAGGGACGCTGTAGATGCTGCAGGCTTAGAAACAAGCTTCGGGATAGGGCGCTTGCGCGGTTTTGGTGACTCAGATGGCGATGATTTCTTTTGTAATCGGTCTAGTAGATTGATGGAGGAAAAGGTGCTGTCAGTGGTATCTAGGCCCACGTCAGCGCTGCGCTTAGACCTCTGTTTAGCAAGTGATGCAAGTTTAGACATGGTATTTTCTGTAAATGCTTTAGACAATGATGTTGTTTATGCTGATGATGATGCGCCGTTGTTAGCAAATATGAGTTGGGGCGGAGGAAGAAGAAAAGCGACCGATCTGGACAGTGTGTGTAATTTCTTGATTTTTTTATTTGTTTTTTTATTTTCACATCACCAAAATCTTTAAACCTGGCCTCTCTGCCCTGATCAATTACACTTCTCCAACCCCCACCATGTCCGTAGAAATAGACAATTCACTTGAAAGAACCTTGTACGCCTCGGCTAGCGTACAGATTTACCAGGTTCCACCACTTAAGTCGCTCTCGCAGGGTCACCGCGCCGCCGGCTGGGACGTGTCCAACCCTATCTGGGAGGGCAATCTCCGCGTGCTCGAGATTGAGGACCTCACAACAGGCGTCCTGACCGGCGAACTGCGGCTTTATGACACCCAAACCAGCGAACTTTTTGCTGCAGCACCTTATTCAAAGGACGGCAAGGGAATTGAGCCGGTTTCAGACTCTGGCCGCTACTTTGCCATTCGTGTTGTCAACGGCTCTCAGAGCGCTGTGCTCGGGCTTGGCTTTAAGGACCGCAGCGAGGCATTCGAGTTCAATCTTGCATTACAGGATTTTCGCAAGCACGCGTCTGCAGGCGATGATGCTGGCCTTGAGCTGCAGGATACTAACAAGTTCTCACTAAAAGAGGGTCAAAAAATCCATATCAACATTAAGGGCTCACCGGCAGCAACTCAGGAAGCAAATGCGGAAACGTCTGACGAGCCGGCACAGATCACGCTGCTGCCACCGCCTCCGTCGTCATCTAGTCGGCGCGACGCGTCCGAACCCGCTGAAGCTGTCGGATTTGACGACGATTTTGGCGACTTCCAGTAACATATAACATCACAACTATATACATTTTTTTCATTTACTCCATGTAACAACTATATACACAAAAGTACACGTCACTTAGGCATCTCTAGCCCAAACCTCTCTCCGTCTGACCCGGTCGGCCCGAATCTTCTTTCTATGTTCCGTCCATCTCGACTTGATAACCTCAAGCGTCTCATTCATCTGCTGCTGTCTCTCGACCGTCGTATTCGACGCAATAGAGATAAAAAAGGGCGAGCAATTGAACTTTGCCGCCAGCGCCTTGCGAGTCCACTTCGAGGGATCCTCGAGTCTCAGACGCTGGATTTCCTTGACTTCCGCCTCAGTCAGGTTGTACAGCTTCTTGCTCTCGCTAAGCTGGGGCATGTTTGAGATGTCGTGTTGCTTGGTGTTCCAAGGCGCAGTCTTTCTGGGATCACTGTTAGGTAGAAACGCCGCAGGGGTCTGGTGCGGCGTGGGAACCGCCGCCGGCGGGTTGTAAACGACGCCCTCGGGCAGCAGAATCCGGGTCTTGTTGGCGGATCGCGTGGGGTGAAAAGTCGTGGGGAAAGGGGCCTTAACATCTCTCTTTTTGGCAAACGAAGATACGAGTCTCTTCTGGACTGTCGCGGCAGACTTTGACGTGAACATCTTGGGGCAAATACGGGCGGGTTGGAGGTGCAATGTCGGCGGGTTTTGATGATCAATGCTCGTAAAAGGGAGGAAGGAACAAAAAATTTTTTTATGGGCCTGTGGTTGGACGATTTGACTTTTGCGCAGTAGAACACAGAATGTAGCGTAATTTTGAGACACTGATCTCACACCCAATATATCGTCAGAAATTTAAAATTGGATCAGCTTTCTCTCAGTTGCAACCCATCGATGGCAAAGATGGACCCAAGGTATATCGACACGTTAGCTACAGACATTGCAGCCCAGCTTAATAGAACGAAAAATGAAAATCTTGCAAAGCAAGTTGTTTTATTTGCGCAGAAGTTCCCCTCGGAGCTAGCCTTTGTGCGCGCTTGCCAGGCCTTTGGCAAGTTCGATGCAGCGTTTCTAGCGCGCGTTTACGAGGCGGTCAATGATAACAAGAAGGCCGTTGAGATAAAGACTGAATTTGACAGTGACATGACGTTGAAGGGGATTAAGCAGGAAAAAAGCGGCCTTTTTGTTCCTCTTAAGCGCGAATCGGAGACCACCATCAAACAGGAAAGCAAATACGGCTTGGACCTGCTGGCAAAGAAGGTCAAACTTGAAAACGAAACGAAAAGGATAAAGCTTGAAAACGAGGCAGATTTAGTTAAGCTCGAGAACGGCACAGACAGAATTAAACAAGAATCGAATGGGATCAAGCGGAACCCAGACACGAAACCGCTGTTCAGAAAACCCAGCCAAATGTCGTCACAAACAATCAAACGCGAGCACAGTAGTGACGACCGATTAGGCAGGTTGTCGCAATCTGCGCGCGAGAAGCTGGAGGCAATTCGTGCGAAACGAGGAATTAAAGGCGAGCCGGTCTCACAGTATCGTAATATGAACTCGGCATCACCTACTCCCAGCAAGCGGTCAAGCTCGACGGCTCCATCAAATTCTATATCATCGCGATCACAGTCCAGTCAGTCTAGATCGCGAGACTATTCAAGCTCGCAGTTGCGTTCATCTCAGTCCAGGGTTACACGCTCGACTTCTCCTGAGCCAATGAATGGTGACGATCAGTTCGACGAAGACACGCTCAACAATCTTGACCGTGACTGGTATCTTGGTGATGAGTTTGGCCATACCGCAGGTGACGACTCTCACAACCTTTTTGGCGACGGATTCTATGACGAGCAGGAGGAAAAAAAGCTTCAGGAAAAAGTTGTCACGCGCATGTCAAACATTGCGCGCCAGAAACAAAAAGAGTCTGACATGTGGGAGCAGAACCAGATGAGGACTTCTGGTGTTCAGCAGCAGGGCTATGTTGATACCGATTTCAACGATGAGGATGAAAACAGAATTCATCTTTTTGTACACAACTTGCGTCCACCTTTTCTTGATGGTCACCAGGTGTTTACGCGGCAAAAGGAGCCCATATCGGCGGTACGTGATCCACAGAGCGATATGGCCGTGTTTGCCAAACGAGGTAGTGCACTGGTCAAGGAGCGTCGTCAAAAACGCGAACGCCAGGATCAAGCAAGGGAAGCTGCTAATATGGCCGGTACAACGCTTGGAAACGTGCTTGGTGTGAAAGATACAACCGTTGAAGAGGAGGAGGAGGCAAAAAACAGCTCCAACAAGTTTTCAGAATACCTCACAAAGCAAGAGGGATCAAGTGATTTCAGTAAGACACGCACATTAAAGGAGCAGCGCCAGTTCTTACCAGCGTTTGCCGTGCGCGAAGAGCTTCTCAAGGTGATTCGTGACAATCAAGTGGTCATTGTCATTGGTGAAACCGGATCTGGTAAAACGACGCAGTTAACACAGTTTTTATATGAAGACGGTTACAGCAAACGCGGTATGGTAGGATGTACACAGCCTCGTCGTGTTGCCGCTATGAGTGTTGCGAAACGTGTCAGCGAGGAGATGGAAGTTCCGCTGGGCAACGAGGTTGGTTACTCCATTAGATTTGAAGACTGTACCAGCGATAAGACCATCATTAAGTATATGACTGACGGTGTTTTGCTACGTGAATCGCTTGTGGACCCAAGCTTAGACAAATATTCATGTATTATCATGGATGAGGCCCACGAGCGTGCTCTTAATACTGATGTACTTATGGGTTTGTTTAAGTCAGTTCTTACGCGGCGAAGAGATATCAAGCTGATTGTGACATCCGCTACAATGAATGCTGACAGGTTTTCTGCATTTTATGGTGGCGCACCGCAGTTCACAATTCCGGGCCGCACGTTTCCTGTTGATATCCTGCATCACTCGACGCCCGTTGAGGACTATGTTGATGCCGCTGTTAAACAGGTTATTCAGATTCATATCCAAAGCGGTCCGGGTGATATCCTAGTGTTCATGACTGGCCAGGAAGATATTGAAGCCACCTGTGAGATTATTGCTGAAAGGCTTGCACTGCTTAACAACCCGGCGCCACTTGAGATTCTTCCAATCTACTCACAGATGCCGGCCGATCTACAAGCTAAGATCTTTCAGGCTGCAAAGAAGGGCACCAGAAAAGTCATTGTTGCTACGAACATTGCGGAGACATCTTTGACAGTTGATGGTATCATGTACGTTGTCGACTCGGGTTACGCAAAGATGAAGGTATACAACCCAAAGATGGGTATGGACATGCTTCAAGTCGCACCCATCTCTCTAGCCAATGCAAACCAGCGTTCGGGTCGTGCAGGAAGAACGGGAAAAGGTGTCGCGTATAGGCTCTATACAGAGCGCGCCGAGATTGACGAAATGTATCCGCAAACTATCCCTGAGATTCAGCGCACCAATCTTGCCAATACGCTCTTGTTGCTTAAATCGCTTGGTGTGGACAATCTGCTCGAATTTGATTTTATGGACCCTCCTCCTACAGACACTATCACTTCAAGTTTGTATGACTTATGGGCGCTTGGCGCTCTTAACAATGTTGGACAGTTGACGCCGCTTGGATCTAAAATGGCCAAATTTCCTATGGAGCCGTCTCTCTCCAAATTGCTAATCATGTCTATTGAGTACGGCTGCACCGAGGAGATGCTGACAATTGTTTCAATGCTTTCGGTTCCGTCTGTTTTCTACCGACCCAAAGAGCGCCAAGAGGAGTCCGACACTGCGCGCGAAAAGTTTTTTGTCGCAGAGTCCGACCATCTCACACTGCTGCACGTCTATTCACAATGGAAGGCCAACAAATACTCAAACGCATGGTGCGCGCGCCATTTTCTTCACCCAAAGGCTCTTCAACGTGCCAAGGAGGTCCGCGCACAACTTGCATATATAATATTGCAAGACCGGTCGCTCACGGTTCGATCATGCGGAACTGACTGGGACGTTTTGCGCAAGTGCATTTGCAGTGGCTACTTTGCACAGGCAGCCAAAGTTAAGGGCCTGGGTGAGTACATGAATCTGCGCACCAACGTGGCCATGCAACTACATCCAACTTCGGCGCTCTTTGGTCTTGGGTTCCTGCCAGACTATGTCGTGTACCACGAGCTGATTCTCACATCACGCGAGTACATGTCCGTGGTTACTGCCGTAGACCCCTACTGGCTAACCGAGCTCGGTGGCGTGTTTTACAGTATTAGGGAAAAGGGCGCTTCGAGTCATGGTAAGCGCGCCACTGAGATTGAGCACTCGCGCAAGATGGAGCTCGAAGCCGAGATTGAGCGTGACCGCAAGGCATATGAGAAGAAGCGCGAGGAGGCCGTGAAGCGTACCGAACGCAACAAAAATAGTGTGGTAGTGATGCCCGGTAGCCGCCGACCCCGCGGCAGTCGGCGCGGTGTGTAATTATTAACTTATGTTACCCTATTTTTGCATTTTATTTATTATACTATAATCCTAAATCTTATTTATATGTAATTATGTCTTTGGGATTTTTTTAATGTAGTAAGATGTTGTCTATAATGCGGGTTTGCTTGCCCTGCTTGTTGGGAACGCGGATGGCAGCGGATACGACGGCACCAGAGCCGGGGGCGATGGTGTCAATCTCGATCAGCCGCTGCTTGTCCGCAATCGAAACGTACTCTACCTCGATATGGAAGTCATCATCATCGCTGCTGCTGCTGCCGCTCACGAGAGTGTAAGGCTCAAGCTCGCGGTTGATGGCAATAATGAGCTCGTCGCGATTCATGACTCCAGACTTGTAGAGCGTCTCCGCGGCGGCAAGGGCGCTGTAAAGGACTTTGGAGAGTGTGCGGCTCGAGTCTGTCAGGTACGCATTACGCGAGCTCATGGCGAGCCCTGAGGCCTCACGCACTGTCGGCACCATCACAATCTCCGTGTCAAGAAGCATGTCGTGTGCTAGCCGCGTTACCACTGTGCACTGCTGAATGTCCTTTTGGCCAAAATAGGCGCGCTGTGGGCGCACGACATTAAACAGTTTGGACACAACTGTCGCGACCCCCTGAAAGAAATGGGGTCTCACAGAGCCCTCTAACTGACTACTAAGCCCGGCTACTTCAACCACGGTTTTGATCCCGCTGATGCTATCGGGGTACATTTCCTCTACGCTTGGTGTAAATACCGCAACCGGGCTGCTGCTGCTGCTGCTACTGTTCTTATTATTTCTCACCTTTTCTTGCTTACTGATATCATCAAGAACCGAACGGATCTGTGCCAAATCGCCTTCGAGATCACGCGGGTAGGTCGCAAGGTCCTCATTTGGCGCGAACTGGCTAGGGTTAACGAAAATCGAGATCGCCGTGACATCGTTTTGCGCGAGGGCCACGCGAATAAGATCGAGGTGACCAGCGTGTAAACTGCCCATGGTAGGAACAAATCCAAGAGTCTTGTTAGTATCAGCGCCAATGGTGGCGGCGCGCCACTGCCGAAAGCCTGCAACGGTGTCTATTACCTGGATAGAGTTTCGGGTGGGGCCAGCGCTAGTACGAAACCCTCGCACGAAGAATGCTGCCGAAGGCCTGGCAACAATGCGGAGAGAGTGAGGGAAGAAAGCACGCATGAACATAAAGCTGTTAGAGAGAGCAGAAGCTTGTAATAGGGCAGCGCCAATTGAAAGGCAAAGAACGAACGAGTAAGTAGTGTAAAATAGCAAATAAAATAAAGTGGAAAATACGTAAAAATATAAAAGAAAAAACCTGAAAACTTTCAAGGCTCGAGTTAAAATATGAGCCCAGTATATAGCCCAATACAATATGGGCGTGAGGCTGATTCTCGGTTAGAAAAAAGATATGGGGTATTTAAAAAAATCAATAAAATAAGTTTGTTTAAGCAAGTTCTTTTTTTTTTTTTTTTTTTTTAATGAAAATACACTCGGTGCCTCGGACAACAAAGCGGAGCTTTCACAGCAAAACAGTCGACAAAAGATAGATGTTTTTAAGACTTCTCATGGCTTTCTGATTGTTTACCCCAGATTTCAGTGTTTATTAGTTAGTTTTATCTAATCTGTTTACAACTATTACACGGGGACATGGGCCACCTTTTAAGAGATCTAAATTCCTTTCGCGTAGAGGTTGTTTATGCACCAACAAGAAATCATTATAAGATCAACTGAAATCGGCTTTAAGATATCTTGCTGCATTGTACTAACTATAGTTATATACATATAATTTTTTTTTTATTAAAATTTGTTTCTTAGATTTTTTTTTTTCTTTTTGGGTCGCTGCTCATGTCAAATCGCGAGTATTCGGTCCTAGCCCGTAACCGGTTTTTTCGCCAGCCAAAAAAAGATTCTTTATTTCTTGCCATGTGACTGAAAACTCACGTGCACACACCAAGTTTTCCCTTTTCTATAAGCAAAAACACGGCCATACCACAACAAACCCGTTGTCGCGTTTTTACATATTACATCTGTTCTTGCCTAAATTTTTTTGTACATGCTTTCCTCTTCAATTTTTTCTTCCCATTCAGACCTTGACCACATCCCCCGGTAACCACATCTTATCCAGTATCTACTGTCTCGTCTGCTAGACGTGCATTACTTATGAACTCACAGTCTTCAGAATCCCTGCAACGGGGTCCCCAGAGGACGTCTATGAACCCTCCACATAATAAGTCGATGCTCCCGACTGCACGCAACTCGCTCACCGCCAAACACAGAAAATCTGGCAGCAGCCGGCTCTCTGTAATCTCAAATAACCCGCGCAGCTCCATCCCGCCCACACGGTCCACACCCTACTCGCGTGGCACACCAACCCTTGGCGAGATGATGGCTGCCAGCGTTAAACGTACGGGTATGCGCTCCAGTGGCATTGGCTTCTCACAAGCTCATCAGCAACAGGGCTCTGCAGCCAGGAGCAGATTGTCCATGGCGCCGGGATTTTCAACTCCCAGTGGCAGCAATAACTCAACCTCGCGTGACACGCGCCCGCTGCGCGACAAGAACTACCAGGCAAACATTTCTCAGGAGACGTTTGATTATCTTGTCAAAAATAAGTTTGAGATTGAGACGCGGCACCCGCTGACACAAAAGACGCTTAAAGCCCCGACTCAAAAGGACTTTGCGCTAGTCTTTCAATGGCTCTATAAGCGCCTTGATCCGGGCTACAAATTTACACGTTCGATCGAGCATGAGGTCTACTCGATTCTAAAGATTATTAACTATCCATTCATTGACTCGATCAACAAGTCTCAAATTTCAGCCGTGGGCGGTCAGAACTGGCCCTACTACCTGGGAATGCTACACTGGCTGGTGGAACTCAACCGATCTCTGGATGCGTTTGATAACAAGATTTACGGTGCGGAAAATCAGACTGAAGATGATGCGCTGGATCAGATATTCATCAGATACATTTCCAAGTCGTACAAAGCTTTTCTTGCAAACGAAGACGACTACTCAGAGTACAAAAAAGAGATGAAGCAAGAGTTTGACGACCACAGTCTCAAAATTAACGAAGAAATGACGGCCATGAAGGATGATACAGAAAAACTAGAGAAGAAGCTTCAGGGACTGGAAAAGTCTGCTGAGCAATTTCATTTGTTACAAAGCAAGGGCGAGGCGCTTGAAGGTGATCTCCTCAAATTCAAAGCATACATCGACTCAATGGAGCGCCGCAAGATGAAATGGGAGGGCGTACTATCGAAAATCAAAGAAGAATTGGATACAGCCGACGTTGAGCTGAAGACGATTCAAGAAACTAAAAAAGATCTTGATTTGAAAATCAAAGAGCAAGGATTAGAGCCGGCAGATATTGACCGAATCCACGCAGAGCGCGAGAAGCTGGGCAAATCATTAGACCGCGTGAATGCCTCGCTTGAGGAAATGACAAATGTTTGCAAAGATAAGGAATCTGTTGCACAAACCGAACTTGAAAATCTTGAGATTCTTATTCACAACTACAATGACGCTGTATACCGCCTATCCGTACGTCCCAAGGACGAAAAAGGCAACGAAGTCGACCTCAGCATTTCACTCAACGCCCCACTCGCTGAGGAAAACCTCGGACGGCCACCTGACGAGGTTGTCAAGGGGAAGTACAAGCTCCGTGAAATCCGGCCCATTCTACAAAAGTTTCGACTTGATATCAGCGATAATGCGCGCAAGATACAAGACGAGATGATTCAAGAACAAGATCGGCTTGACAAGATGTCTGAGGACATAATAGAGAAGCAAGACGAAATTACTAGACTTGAAGCCAAGCTTAAATTGACTCGCATCTCGCACGACACGATGGTTGAAACCATGCAGACCGAAACCGCCGAATCAAACGCCGAAATTGAAAAAATGACCCACGAATTGCAGGGTATGGAACTCGCGTTCAAACAGAGCCAGCTTCAGCTCGAACAGCGCCGGCACAGTACTGCCATTAAGCATGAAAAGATTCAGCAGTTTGTGCAGCACGAGCGTGACCGCATGCGCAAAAAGGTCGAGCAAGTCATTTTTAAGGTGACTGATTTCAAGGTCAACATTCAGGAATCTCTGGAGAAGTATGAAATGTTTGTTCTTGATGAATGGAACACAACCGTTTCAACCGAGTAATTGCAACAGGTGAAATATGTATATTATTTAATACTGAGGGTTTATGGTTTTTATTTATTTATTATTTTTAAAAACTTAGTAATGATGTTTCTCCATAATAATGATAATGTGCAGTTTCTTTTTAAACATGTGTCACGGACCAGATTGCTGATCCGGGATTACTCAGCTTAGATGAGGATTTTTACGTGAAGATCCAGAGAAATAAGTTTATTTTGCTATGTATGATTTAAGAGTTAGTCCGGCTGAGCCTTAAGGTCGACTTCAGGAGTCACTACTTACAGAAAAGAGAATGAATGTGAAAGTAGCTGGGAATCCAGTAATATAACCTTTTAGTGCCTTAACCTGATGATACAAGTTGTCTGAGGACAATCCTTGATCTGAAGTAGAAACGCTGAGAGTTGGGTATACGGAGACTTGAGAATTATTCTCCCTTCTGTCTTCAGAGGAGAGAAAGGCAGGAGGTTTATATTATCCTCGTTGTGCCATTTCGCTCCAATAAATATCGAGACAAGGATTTACAACATTCCCTTTGGCTCCCTTTCTTCTCAACTCGCGTTCGTGGTAATATAAATCTAATTTAATTTGATATCATGCTAGAACAGTTGTCAGCAAACCCCGAGGCTTACCTCACCGGCCGACTTGTTTTTAACACTCATCCCCGATGATTCATCACCTTTTGTAGTGAATTACCTAAAGGGGAATTCAGGGCATTAATATGAAGTAAAGGGAAGCATTAATATGTGACGACGCATGACCCGCGGGAGCGGCGGGAGCTGTGTCGTGACAACATGTAAATTGTCATGCTATTTAATTACTGGTATTTGTTCAGCAAGCTACAAAAAAAAATTCCAGAAAACTTTATAATAAAAGATTGTCTTTAAAGTTGGCAATGCTTAACTTAAGTAGTGACTCAAAAATATCAAGCTTTTTGTAAGCAAAAAAAAGTACTCTAATGCCCCATACATTTTTCTGTTAAATAAAAGCTTACAGAGTCTCCTTACTGGCTTTATAAAAGTCGACTGTATCACAAGTGCACAATTGAGAGGCCAACAGT